>VMBQ01012975.1:0-17659 GCA_007657795.1 Dreissena rostriformis
ATGGCCTAGAGACGGAAGGAAATACGTATAAGATGATATTGCATTTCCATATTTACTGTACAAATAATAATCAATGCAAATCACGCGACGCATAAATGTAGATTTAAATTAACCTATATCTTTTGTTTTTTAAATAAATAACAATAAAACAGAATATGATGTGTTTACAATTTATTTTTTAACGGTTATTTATGTCTACTAGAGCAACATAATTGTACCTTTCTGAAGATGATCAAAGTACTTAAAAAATTATCAACTTAACAGACGCGATTGAAAAGTTGCGTTCACGCGTAGAACACAGACAGCAGGATTCTCGGGATGATTGCTGTCGGTCTTCAGATTTCTTTGATAACAACAAATTGTCATTTTTACCACGACTACCGGTGTTTTCCCAAAACTTTGATAGTAGAGAGGACGTCAATTTTGATAGTAGAGGGGGCACCTGTCTGGAGTATAAACATNAATAGAACTCCATTAGATGCTGTTTTATGTAAATATGCATTCAACTTGACTTAAACGCGAGTAGACTAGTTGATTTATTGCATTGGCAAAATGAACATAAACGTATTCCAACACTAACATATTATATGTATGTATGTTCTCGCGATTGAGCTGAGCATACTATAAGGATGGTTGTGATGTACCTTTTTTAACTGCATAGATTCTCATTTAAATGCCCGCGTATGACTGTAATTATATTTAATCTTGCATTCTTTACAATGGTTTTATTTTACAATTCTAACATGTACACGTAGATTATTTTAAATTGTGTTTGGGCTTAAAGCACAGCCTCGCATGGAACATTGGAAGACGCAACTTGAACTTAAAAACAACATATCCTCTGAATATCCGGAGATGTGATATTTGTTTAACAGAGTTGGAAAATATGTGCCGAACAAACCATAATATGGATTATAACTTTGCTCGTACTGTAGAGTCTGGTAGAAAACGAATAAGACTCTTGTCAGCCGGAACACAAATGCTCGAAATGAACCTCACTCTATGACAACGAGGTTTAATGCATGTGCGTAAAGTGTTGTCCCAGATTAGCCTGTGAAGTCCGCAAAGGCTAATCAGGGATGACGCTTCTCGCCGAAATTGGAGTTTTGCTAAGAAGAGACTTTCTATAAACGAAATATATCATACAAGCGGATAGTGTCGTCCCTGATAAGCCTGTGCAGACTGCACATGCTAATCTGGGACGATACCTTACGCACATCCATCAAACCCCGTTTTCACAGAGCGAAGCTCAAATGTAATCTAGGCTGATGTAGACGCTTTATATACTTCTTGTCTGATCTTGAACATGTATTGTAAATGGTTAATCAATTTCCATATCGTCTGGTTAAATATCATGGATGAAATATTTAGCGAAGAATCATAAGCATTTATGGTTTCCCAGCATGGCAGCCACCGAAATCGACATATAGTGTAAATATTTTTTTTAAAATAATATCAAGTGTAATAAAACGAACAATACGTTAAAATGTTGATGTAAATCGGCTGTACCATTAGATGGCCTAGAGACGGAAGGAAATACGTATAAGATGATACTGCATTTTTATATTTACTGTACAAATAATAATCAATGCTAATCACGCGACGCATAAATGTAGATTTAAATTAACCTATATCTTTTGTATTTTAAATAAATAACAATAAAACAGAATATGATGTGTTTACAATTTTTTTTAACGGTTATGTATGTCCACTAGAGCAACATAATTGTACCTTTCTGAGAAATGATGAAAGTACTTAAATAAGTATCAACTTTACACCTTCGAGTTGACAAGACCAGAAACCATGATTAATATATTACATTTCTGGAAGACAAGGTGATCAAGAGTATTGCTTTGTTTTTTTTATGCTAAGAAGAAATGTGTTACTGAATAACAGTTAATTATCAATAGCTGTACAATTACATATGAGTGTTTGCATATATATGTATTAAAATGTATGACTATGCGATTTTATTTGTATTTGCAAGAGCCGGAGGCTACCTAGCAATAAACATTGAATCTTGAATCATTCCAGATTGTGGTAATGCATCTCAGAAATGATATAAAGTTCCTGATATCATAGCTTTGCTGTTATTTTCGATGCTTGTGTTCGCATGTTACTCGCACTGTAGTAACAAGATACATACTATCACATTAATTCGTTGATTTTTATGACTAAAGCTGTCGTTATTTCTTCAAATATTATTAATAAAGTTGACGTCATATTGTTTTGTATGATATATGATATCAGAAAATCGTACTGCGTGATTATGAGCATAGTGGAAAAATATAATATTACTTATACACAATCTGTTCATGTAACAATTAATTTAAACACTATTTCTTTAATCACATTATACATGCAAGGGTCAGAAAACATGCATACATTGTACATTTTCGCATATTATAAATAAATCAAAACTACAAAATGAGTAAAACATAACAAAACACATAACTTTGTCATTTTATGTAACTCAACAGAACTGAGCCGGAAGCCTAAGGCTTATATTAAGTCTCTGTTCTATCTATAGTTAATTAGGCTGTAAAAACTCTATCGTAATGTCATTATTGCTCTAATATGTAAAATAATCACGTTAAGGTTATACATAATTAAGAAAAGTAGAGCGTTATACTAATCGGGCATTTCGACTTTGTTAATTTACACAATAAGTCGTCTTTGGCGTCCGACATTCTAGACAATTTAATACGAAGTTATAAACAAACAAACACACTTCAGGGTATTGAAACTAATATGTGAACGCTTTGCACGTCTAAATTCAACTGATGCGGTCTCAAGCACGAGTTTTCAACCCAATGTTTTAAATATCTAATACTATAAATAATATAAACAAATAAGTGGATCAGAACAAGAATTTCTTTCCTGGTGGAGCTTTTGCAGTTACTCACTATATTTATTAAAATCAGTGGAATAAGTGCTTAGATGTGATAACATCTGGCTGAATAAACATTCAAATAGTGTAAACAGGATCTGTAAACCCACTTGCAAGTGTGAAAAAACAGATTCTCTCATACAAACAGATTTTTGATAAACACTCGTGTATGGTAAACCTGCAGGTACCCTAATATAAACAAAATAAATAGTACTTATATTGCATTTTAGAATTATCTGTTCACGTGAATGGCACATGTGATATGTTTTAAATTTAAATACATGCTTATTGACAGACGTTTCGTTACAATACACCAATTTGCACAACATGTACCATTGCCAATTCCTTAAAGCCATTAACACTAAAAATCAACGAATATTTCGTAAACTATTTCGCGATTAAGCGAGTACGCTTTTTTTCTGATGTGAAGAATTCTTGCTTGGGTTCTCAATCATTTTGAGATTTTGCGTTCTTGCATTATGTTGTTTAGAACGCCGTAAGATTGCACAAATGACGCCAAAGAAGCAAAAGCATGTTGTGCTTGCGCAAAGGCTGCAGTTGTGTCGTAGATGACATCCCTAGATCGTAATGTACACCCCGTCTCTCCAGGACTTTTGTTTTGTCTCAAAGGTCCATTATTTATGTCGTCAATCATGGTTTGTTCTTCCTTCTCTCTTTCCCAAGCACTTCTTCGGCCAATGACAGAAGGACACCCTTGATGTTTTTGGTTATGGTGTCGATGTCATTGCCTAAGATGTTCAGGGCTGCACACTATATAAATAATACCTATATTGTCTTGTAAGCATCAACCGATAGCAAATCGTTTACATATCAACGGCCCTGTCAAGAACTTTGGCCTGATCGCCCAGAAGGCATCTGTCTGTCATTAATATATTTATCATTGAGGAGAGCTTATTCATAGTGAGATGTTGCAGTTTTCTTAGCCACTCTTACATATATTCTTCGTACTGTTCGCTTAGGTCGCTCCAAACTGGTTTGCCTATTTTGGCATTGACTGGGCTTCTACACGACCCTGAGTCCCCCAGGAGTGGTTTCTTGAGTTCCCCTTCCACGACCATTGGACTAGGGTATAACATTGAGCTATTGGATTGTATTAAAACTAATTGATGTATTCGCTCATTAAGTAGAGAACATTTCTGCACAATGGTTCTTTTTGGTCGATGTAGAGTCATAAAAGACACGCTAAAAACGTAATATAAACGCCGTAATCTCGCCGATCGTCGCCGCGTAAACGCCGAGGAATCTCAATATAAATGCACTGTAAACACACAGACGCGATTAAAAAGTTGCGTTCACGCGTAGAACACAGACAGCAGGACTCTCGGGATGATTGCTATCGGTCTTCAGATTTCTTTGATAACAACATATTGTCATTTTTACCACGACTATCGGTGTTTTCCCAAAACTTTGATAGTAGAGAGGACGTCAATTTTGATAGTAGAGGGGGCACCTGTCTGGAGTATAAACATAAACGAAAGGTAATTTACGGTGCCCATGATAGTCATATCTCCATTAAAAGAACATCTATCGTCGCTTTGTATTGACATAAAGATGAGTTAAATGACAACGTACTATACAAAACAACTACAACTAATGCAACCAAAACTAGCACAACTCGAACCATTTTTTGCAGGTACTTGAATCACTCGCCATTACATTCTGTTGTCTTGTATGCATGCGTGTGTGAGTGTGTGTGTGTGTGTGTGTGTGTGTGTGTGTGTGTGTGTGNGTACTTGAATCACTCGCCATTACATTCTGCTTTCTTGTATGCATGCGTGTGTGTGTGTGTAACGTGTTCGTTACGTTACGTTAGTTGTAACGGAGCCGATTGGAACAGAATATCATTAAGATACGTTTACAATATGCGAATACAAAGTTCCAAGCAAATATTTATTTTAAAATGTTTATGTCGTCGAACAATTGGATGCATATTATAACTGATATTATAACTGATGAAAGAAAATCGCATTTTCAAAGCAAGTGATGAATAACTATTGCAAATACGCAATAAAATGGTTAATAACCACCATCAAGTTAGCATTCGGTAAATTATTTTATTTAAAAAAATATTATTATAATGTTGTGAAATTGGTTACTTCAAAAGGACCAAATCAATGATTTTCCATATTGAAAACTCTTTTGTATATAAGAAGGCGTGCAATTGATGTTTTCAAATGATGTACCATGTTTAAACGGTAGGTTATTCAAGAAAATGTGTATGAATGTGCTACATGTTTAAAGAAATAAACGCACTATAGCTACAGTTTTTTTCAGGGCATTTGGCAATTAAAAGAAAGAAAGTGATTTTTGGTTAGTTTTCATATATGTCAGACTGTTATAATTATTATGTTGGCGAAATATAAACCTTTTTAACATTCTATTTATTTTATTTGCAAACGCATTGCGTTTACAAAACACGAACATGCATTCTTAGTGCTTATATGTGTTTTTGTTCATTTTTTAGTTTGTGATCAATATAGTGTTTACCTTAACTCGAGTGTATGCTTTGTTAATCAGGAATGTGCTAAAAGGATCTTGAAATAACAAAGACGTATGCATTGCTTATCAAGCAAAAACATAAATATACGTATGCAATGTTGTTTATATGTCGTATTTGAGATGCATCGCTCTTGCTAAATCCAAATATCTGATGGAATGTTCGTTAGATATCTGACACGCATTCCTTCACACTGGGATGTGTTTGTCTGTGTATTTCATCGATCTTATCCAAGAAAGAGGCTTACTTCATATTGTTACATGTGCATTAAGGACGAATGATCTGGATGACATGATATAATTATTTTGGATATCGTTGAGACTGTTACATTTTGTATTATCTTTAACATATAACACATAAGGTCAATTATTACCATATTAAAACGTCGAGTGAGCATTGTTTTATATCCAGTGCGGTCTAACATTCAATGTCACTAATCTTTCACCGTTCTCAAGTTAAACGTTACCATGGCTTCATTAACTTTATTATGTTTAATGTTGTGTTTTTATGTTCTTTATTGAATAGGCAATTTGTCACCAAAGGGATATCAACAATAAATGTCTCTTATGATAATGTTTCATGAGTTTAATTATTTCTATATTCAAATATACCAATACATGTTACCAAACTGTCTGGTTACTATTGCATTACTTTAACGTCAAATAACAGAAAATACAAATTTGCAATACGCCGTTTCTAAACTACCTGTTTATAAAATACACCTGCGGGTTCCAAATTTCCTGTAACAGACATTTAATGAAATTACAAGTTCGCCAACATGTTATCAATTATAAGTGATGTGATCCATACATTTTCTCCGTATTGGTATACATTAAGTATTTGTAAATATACAAAAACATAAGCCAACCCAGTCATTTAATATAACGGAGATATGAAATATCTGCTGTTAATTGTTCTATTAATTATTTGACACAGTAGTTCAAAGAATACAATTGTTGAATTACTATCATTATGCAATAATACAGCTCAATATTGAATATATATATACGGTTATAATAAACACTATGCGAGCATGCGTTTTTTGAGAGAAAAGAACGACTGTTCAACATTGAAAAATATATATACAATATTTGCGATTAATAAAATAGCATTACATCATATGAAAATAATCACAAAGTTCGATGTTTTTTTAAACATGCCCCGATATTATTGCTTACTATTTAATAAACAGCAGTCATTGATCGACACATTTGAATAGAACCTTATGTTTCGTCTGTTTCATCTGTTAAATCTAAACATAGCAGTACAAAGAGATAAAACGACTATGCGACAATATAACGATACAAAGAGAACTGAGCCGAATGAATGCGGTATTGTTTTCGCAAAAATTAAAGACTCTTGGGACCAATATTTCAGAACGAATTACCTTTCAAACAGTACGGAATTCGTCCGTATGCGTTCATTATTCATTTGATTGCTTGATTATTCTGAAATACAAACGGTTATGTTATTTAATTTGTCCGCATTTTCATTGTCGTAAATAATGTATAGACATGTGCGAAATTGAACACTGTTCTTAGTGGTGTACGAAGAAGAAATTTGTATTCAATAAGTATGGACATATCAACTGTGACACATGAAAGTCTTTGTTTACACCTTAAGGCAAAATGTAGCCGCATAATGCAATCGTGCAGTCTGATCAGGATCTACACTGGCCGATTTAAAGTCACGCAAGGTTGTGTGGTTTCATTTAATATGGGACACAGAAGCTCCTAATCAGAATGCGAGACTGCACAGGCTGGTCTGGAATTACGCTGCCCGCAAATGGCATAAAACCCATTTTTGCATGACGCGGTCATATTACGGATGCGTATGAATTAAACCAACAGTACGTAATGACTGAGTTGTTTAGTTGCCGAACATCAGAATAGAAAACAATTGCTTATATAGTAATTACTATTGATAATGCAAAAATATGTCTTATACAATTTCTTATGGCAAAAATCTGAAGGCTAAAAAGTAGTTGCCAGATCTTTAAATGTTGGGAAATCTCTGCTATTCGGTGTAAATGTGTTCAGACGACTTACGGAAACAAATCTTGGTTTGAAACCTGTCTCGATCGGCGTACCGCTACGAATAAAATTATAGGTACATATTATATAAGAACGTAATATTATATTTAACCTTTTTCATATGTGTGGGTTGTTTTTGTACGAGAAGTATTCGAATTAAATCATCAAACGGTGCCTACTAAAGTTAATACCGTTTTCGGTCTCTTTGTATATACTTTATTACGTAAATGATTTTTTTAACTCCTAAATTGCAAGTTATACAGTCATGTTAATAATACAATATAAAAAAATAACAATAGTGTTGCTTTACACGAGTTATTAACCTCAAATACACAGATTATATTTTCTTGAAGAATTTGGTAAATCTCCATAACACATTATCGTTTTTATTTATAAATCAAAACAACTAGAACATCGCCCGTACATTATAGTGTTATTAAGTTATATGCAATTTCGGTGATTATGCACTCTATTTTCCGAACTCCATGGGTATTCTATTAATAAAGCATCCGTCTTTAATTTGCATTGCATCTTATACTAGTTGTTTTGTTTGTGTTTTGTTTTTTTTAATACATCTGGTTCTGTTGTGTTTTCAGTTTCAATATAATATAATTACGTATTTACCTTACGTACAAAATAAACAAATGGGACCTCTGGCTGAATCGAAGACATTTCCGATTACGTCATTCGTTTAATATGATTAATGCACATATTAAGTAAATATATAATGTATTGTGTTTGATCTTTAATATACATACTAAATGAATTTGTGTTTTTGCTGATATTGATTTCTTGCATTAATTGCTATGTGTTCGTCAGTGAACTCTTTATTCAGAATTTTGCCAAACTACTATGCCATCGATTTTTTTTATAGAACATACCAAAAACGGATTGTTTTTAAGTACTAAATTGAAAGTGCATGATATACCTTTTGTGACGACGTTTATTGTATTTGCATTAGCCATCATGACTTGCATGACCGAGGTCATTAACACTGATTTTTGTGTTGTATAGTTTGTCATTGTCTTTGATATGAGTGTTTTGCTGCCCGAAAATTCTAGTTTATCAATTCAATTTAGAACAATTAATAATTATAAGCTATATTGAAGTCGTTTTAATAATGTTTAAATATCTTTCACAAATAACTTAAAATGCACATTTAATGTCATAAATTGTGTTCACATTGTTGACATCAAACGCTGCACTCTTTGTACAATTTGAGTTATAATATATAAATATATTATATGATAGAAAAGTACGCACAAAACTCAAGCATAAAACGAGCCTTTTTTTGGAAAAACAAATTCGCTGATGCTTCTATTCATCACCACCATTGAAATAATTAAGGCATCCACTTGTGTATTGACAATGACTTACGATTAACATGGCAAAGGTTCCAATAAATAAGGGTTTATTAGTTCTAACGTCTTACTATTTTAACTTTTAATAATACAGTTTTCATGTAGAGATTGCAGGATATCAGTGCATACATTTGCAAGTGTGAAATGAAAGGCAAAATATTGCCTTATAGGAAATAGATTTGCATTAAGATTCCTTTATGATATACCAGCTGTTATTCGAATATTGCAGTTTAAGATTTGTTTACGCGATTGGAGTTGATATGTGGTTTTATTTTAAAATATAAATACATTATACTCCACAGACGCAAAATATACTACCTGCATTTGCCAAACAAGTATAATATCCGATCTACGACTTTATATTTTATGGACAACAAAATATTTTGTTGCATTTTACATAAAGTTGTGTTTGTGTATTTGTAGTTGATTTTTGGTTTGTATTTGCCATAATATTTCTTTGTATAGCTATTGATAGGCATACTTTTGAAACATTAGCATCACTAGTATAATAATGTTTCTGTTTTATGGATAATGAAACTAACATTAACAGATAAACAGCAAATTATGTTATGTTAGTTGTCGTTTGACATGTAGCACGTACAATAATTACTATCCAGCTTTATGACTTAATTGTCCAGACTACAAACTAATCAGTGTGTTAAAGCGATATGTTTTTTCTTTCTTAAAACGCACGATGGTAACAATCTTCAGCGGAGCTTCATCACTGCTTTTGAATTTATGTTTAGGCTATTTATAGCTGAGTTGTTATTATAGGAAACCTTTATTAACACGAGATATCGAAACATTTAAATGTTATATACATTATTCATCTGAAATCCATTTTTTTAACAATTCGTTCTTGTTGTTTTTTTTAAATTGTAATGCTTATTATAATGACCCTTACTCTATGTAAATACGCTTATATTATATACTTTGTATATAATTTTATAGTATAAAGTAGGTTTCTACTAAACATGAAAGGCTCTTGCACGAACACATTTATAAAGAGTAACACCGCTCACACCACAATTTATCAAACATATGAACAAACTGCAAATAGAACATGGTGCCATGTTTCTTTATCCATGAACCGTGTTAATAATTAAATATTTTAACAAGTTATGACAAAATGCCCTACTGCAATACACATATTGAATACACAATCAGACAGAAAATCAAAAACGCAAACCAATCGTACCATGCTTATTTTCCTAAACGGTTGCATTTATATAAACCCTAGACAGAATCCTGCTAATAAGACAAATAATTGAACTGAGAACGGAAGCGCTTTCGTTGGAAGTTCGTGTTCACCCGGTGCATTTAAGTAAACCATCGATTTAATAAAGCTGCGATTTGATAGAGGTTGGCCAAAACGAACTGTATGTTATGAAATTCAGAGTATGAATTACAAAACAAACATAAACACGTCCTGCAATTCGGAGTAAATGTGGAATTTATGAAAATTTCATTTCGTATGCTTTGAGTAAGATAAATTTATTTACTGGTTTAAAAGAATAACTTTTACTTAACTAGTAACTTTATGATGAGCAGTATTCATCTTATGCTTTGTGAATGGACGGTTGAATAATACAGCTAGGTGTAATATATATTATATGGTTTATACATCCATCTCTCAGTCTAATACATTATACACAATTTATCACCATTTCTCTGATATTTCCTGAAAGTTTTATCATTGAACATATGTTCATGATGAATTGTTGTCGATCAGTATATGGTTTCTTTTTTGTTATTAGTTCATAGGTCATTATTGTTTTAGGCATTTGAATCGTAGTTGATGTATTTAGAGTACGACAGCATGATCAGTCTGCGCAATACATTGTGCATGGCTCAGTCAGTAAAGCACATGCTATGCAATTCATTCACTTACAGACGGGGCAAATTAGATAGCAATTTTGAATGGCTATTTTCTAGAATCTCGCGTTATATGTATGCATTTAACAACATGGTTATTATTCAAAACCTAGTACCAAATGCTTAAACATGCATTAAGTTAGCATTACATAAACAAATTCGTAAAATTCGTAGTGCATTTGTACTTTGTAAAATGGTAATTATTTCTAGACTTATTCTATTATAAGCCAAATACGTTGGTAACAAGTAATGCGTCCTGTTATTGTAAAGCAACTAGCAATCTTAATATGTTGTGCATAACTGTTTGAATAATAGAGTCAGGTAAATGAAAACAATATTTTGAGGACGTCAGTTGTGTAAGAACACATACGTTGATAAGTAAAGTGTTTAAAATATTTTAAACAAGTTTTAATTCTTCTGCACTATAAATGATAAATGGTTTATTATGACAAGCACAAATTCTTTTTTAAACAACCAGCACAACCTGTAAACTTATGGGATCATTTTGTATCAATTCGTGTTTCATGAACAAACTGTTTTCATAGTGATTCTACAATACCCCATTGCTAGCTCGAGTATTAAGCAATTCTTTACATGTACAGTAAATAACTTTCTATGTGTGACTGTTCTTGTTATCGAGCAGTGCTGTTAATGATAAACAAAATAAAAACACGCTTATTTCTGGAAATGAATAAATGAGTACATAGGTTTACATCCCGTACAGTCCTACTTTTTTGGCGTAGCTTATTTATATAAATTTTGACAAAGAATTCTTGCGATGATTAAGCAGGGGGACATTCTTAGCCTGACGAATTGCTGACAATTATTTTGGGGAATTAAAACTAACGATATTTAATTTATGCTAATAGGTGTTTTATATTTGAAGGGTTACATGTTTTAAATTAATATTAAATTAAATGTGCGAACAAATTATACATCACCGAATAAAACATTCTAAAGGATGCAAATGCATTTCTGCTCAGTGTTTTTTGCTGATCAATACACAGTTTTTTTACATAAACAAAAGTGTGTGTTGTTTTATCACAAACATGTGCTAAAATGATTAGGAATTTATCATGATAAACGTGTTTATTATCGAACAAAGATATAATTATATCTAAACCTACCATTTACTTATCATATTTCAGATACATCATTCTTGAGGGAATCATATATCTTTTAGAATAAATTTGATGTTTGGTTACGATACCTGGCACGCATGCCTGCTCGCATATCACCGATCATCTCCATGACAATAGCTATTTTATCGACATATTCATCTAGATACGATCACCTGTGTTGATATTATCAATTGCATCATGATAGACTTACGTGTCATACTTATCTCATGTGAAAGTCTGAATCTATTTTCGATCATATTCAAACGTGCATAGTGAGAAAAGTCGCGTTTCAAAGGTATTGCAAACGTGCCGAGGGTTTACAATTGCTAAGTTTTACTTGGTTCACTCTATTCGTCGTTAATTGTGGTTGAATTCGATGGCATTTCCTATCATCATATAAAGAATGAAAACTTGTACAAGTATGTCCTCAAACACAACTTATACGTTTAAATTTACGTCTAACTATACTAATTGGTATTTGTAAAACGAATTGAAAAATATATTAACATCCATTGCGCAATTTCAGTGAGCGCCAAGTACTCTTGTTTCAGTGTAGGAAAGATCTTTGTGTTTACCTGTGTTTCAATATATAACGATACAAAACGTTCAGTGTGGGTGAGAAAACAATCTCAATTGAACTTGTCAACTGGTGCCACCCTGAAAATAAGAAACCAGATTGCGATTGCTTGGTTGCTACAAAGGTCAATAATTTCGCTTTGGCGCATTCCGACTCTGTCTTTACAATCGGTAAATTTGGAAGGCTGAATCACTGTAATTGTACCGCACGCTACCATGAACAGTTCTCCTCGATCGTACAGCTTTCCTGCACGTGCACATATTCCGGGCATATATTTTCCTCATGAGTAAGTACTCGATGCATTACTGGAGTACGTGTTCAGCTAATGGGTCGCTTTCTACACGTGGGAATTTTGTAGACGGCACGCGTTGAAATCTCTTGCGCATGTGATAGTTTAGTCTTTTGTGCCCTTTACGCATTGCATCAGCGATAGTTAGCCCTAGTAAATTCCTAACAACCCAGTCGAATCATTTCCATATTTACGGAAAAATTTTTTAATTGGGATAAGTTGAAAGGAATTGAATGCGCTAATTCTGGTTGCACGCGTAGATCAACATTAGATCAAACTGTCTCGTACCCAGCAAAAGGTTGCGACAAAAACAAATACGCATTCTTCTCTACCGAAAGCAAAGGCTTTATGGGGTTTATAACGTGAATAAATAATAAATTAAGCAACTTGCGAAAATAATCCTCGCTGTAGACGTTTCAAAATGCACCTGGAAACGAAATTAGAGGATTGTGGACGTGAGCCCATAATAATTAAGTTAGTTATTCGCGAAACTTAAGAACGCATAACATCATCTTACGCAAGCCAATAGACTATGGAATCCAATAGATTAAAGCATTTTATATTCAAATTGAGTGTTAGTTAACGAGCAAGTTACTGAATAGATACCCCGAAGATGACGTGTTTCGTTGTGTTTTTTAATCTAGTTTATATGTATATACCGTTGTTACACTAATTTAAGAAAATATGTATTAGGCGTATGCTTTATATTAAACCATCTATACAGAAAAGGTTAATATAAAATATACGCCTACAAATTTCACAAGTTATTAGTTTCTTGTGATCGATGTGTAATCTCTAATGTATGCTCATGTATAAAAGAAGCTTTAGTTTTAATAAATACCATCCTTAATAATACCGTATAATAGATTTCATCACCCCCTACATAGAACTTACGCATTCTTACCAAAGATTGTGTTTATTTGTATTTGTTCTTTTAATTGACTTTTTATGTTATATAATGCTTTGTTGTTATTCGTAGTCACGTGACAGAAAATAATGTGTATATTTGAGTATTCAGACGATGTACTTTTGAATAAGTCTGAATAAACTGTCTGTCTGTCTGTTTGTCGGTTTTACTTAAGACGTGGTTGCATTTTAAAAGCTTTAATCTGCATACTGATGGGGGAATTATACGATTCATATTAAAGGGACTTTTTCACAGTTTGGTAATATGACGATTTAAAAAAAATGTACAAAATACGTATAATTTAGCAAACACAATCTAAATCAGTGGTTGCGCATGAGCTTTTGCTTCCAGTAGTCTCGGGATCGAAACCCTGTGAAGGCAATATTTTTTATTCAACTGTTTTTCCCTTATTTGTCGTGCTATTATAATTAGTTAAAACTATTCAAAACACTATAGGTTTGTTAGTAAACATATTGAATGACATTTTTCAAATATACGAAAATCTAATATTAAATCTTTTTAATGCTTTATACCTTCAATTTGATGTTATCCTTATTGATTGATTTCTTTGAAGATGGGTAAGATAGTCATACCAAAATAAAAATCATGTATATTTCGTTGATCTATATTGTCTGATTTCATATCACTCTTGCGTTGGGCGTATTTTAAGTTGTCCAACGTAAAAACGTGCCGAAACGAAATAAAGCACATAACATGTCATAATTATCACTTTGGTGCCGTTTTTGTAATTATGATGGGTATATGTTGTGTTCTGTCGTGTTGGGGTGGTGGCGGGTTTGAAGGTCACCAACACGACAACTCGCAAGAGGGACATATTTTCCCTCCAGAACGACACAAAATTAGGACAAATGTCATTAGTGTTGTATCGGCACCCTCACAGTTGTTTTGTTTGGTAGAGTTATTGTTATTTGGTGTTTGCGTCTTCGTGACCTTCTTAAAACCCGCTTACACCACAGAACACTATGGCAGAAAAATACGCGTATCACTGTAGTATTTATAAGCCATTAGATATACTTTTGTTTATTATCATTGCATGTGTATTCTGGTATAAACGTCTTGTATATCGAAGTTTAAGGGCAACTCTCTTCTCTTCCTATTTTCGCCTATTTCCATTTGTTTGAACTAGCGTTTCTACATATTGACTACATCAAGGGAAAGCAATCCAGGTTTAACAACCTTCTTTAACATAGATATCACTAATTGTGGTCACCACTGCAATAAATTTACCAACAGTGAGCAAACTTCAGACTATGATAAATGTTCAGTGGACCCGTGGTAATAAATTGCAGAATAAAACGTATATAAATCATGTTCTATCGAGCATTGGCCTATTATCAGACAAACTTAATGGGTTCTTCCGTTAAACATTGGCATATGAAGCTACCATTGTAGGAAATATCTAAATAGCGTTGGTTGTTAATACGAGACAGTTAGGAAATGGATATTCTTTAATGTGAAACACTCATTCTTCTGAATTGCTTATGTGTTGTCAAAATGGTTTTGAAGACAATGTGCTTTACAGTTATGTTAACAATTCAGAATTGTGGAAGAATACATATCTACGTGAAGACATAATACTATATTTCATGTCTCCCCCCCCCCTAGGAAATTTTTAAGATAAGAACAACCGCTTTATTACTTACACTTTTGTGAAATAGGAAAGTAGTATTTAATCAGAACGTGTTCAATGAATACATGCGGCTGTAATGTGCGCACTGGTATTTATCTCATCATGCCCAGTATCTGTTTAGAATAAGTAAACTATAAGCCTGTTTAAGAAATAATTTGCCGAATTCCGTCTGAAAATATTTGTTAAAAGTCCCAGTCCATTAAATAGAATTCCATTCTTTTTGAATTTTTGAAAATCTCTTGGACTTAAACTGCTTTGTGTTTTCAAAGTGTATCGCCAGAAAAGGGTCTCAAAATCGCCCAGAGATAGCCCAGCAACTGTCGCAACAGTGTGCCGCTATTGCTGCTCTTTTTCTGATTTGTAAACCTGAGCACTGTTGCTACGCTGTCGAGAGTCAAATCGGGATGTAACTTCATGTATTTCATTAAAATGTGAAATCAAATACCATGGTTAGCTTAACATATGTTGTGATATACTTCTATTTCTTTGTTAACTTAAGAACCTTGTATTTTAGAGCGGTACGCGATTAATATAATCTACTTTATATATCTATGTGAATAAAAAGAAATAGCTCGAACATTCCACAAGTATAATGCAACGTCAATTAACAAACTTAAGTTTAACGTTGATTTAAGCTAAGCATCTGTGTACCTGGCCTGTATTTTAGAGCGGTACGCGATAAATATAATCTACTTTAAAAATGTACATGTATGTAAAGAAACACAAAAAGCTCGAAAATTCAACAATTATAAGGCAACATCCATTAAAAAACTTTAACGTTGATATAAGCTGCATGTCTTTATATCTGCAATAAGGGCACGCCATTCATTTGTTATATCCACTCAATTATGTATTTCAAAATATCCTCACCGATTATCATATAAATATCATAGCATTAAAAGCTTTCTTAAAGGAATGCAAATATATGTGGCTCGATTGATCTGTGAGAAGATCAACCATGCAATAAAGCTGATTTTAGTCCATACAAGTTTTGATATCATTAACAAAAGTTCAATGCAACTAAACAAAACTTTTTTTCTTTGCCACCCTTTGTTGCTTCAGCTGATTGTTGTATTTGTGCAGCCATTTATTTGAAATGTATTTTGAACACTTTAATGATAACTATTCATTTTTTTCTAGGCATTGTTTTACTTAAATTATGTTTTCAAGAAAATGTATAAATTCGTGTGTTATATCAAAAACTTCACAGAAGTTTGATGAAAGCAGTCCAAAATCTTATAACGTGCATAGCCTATCTGAAAAAAAGTAAAGATATATTGAGTACCACCAAAGCAGACTCTATAATTACGCAATAACTCATTACCGGCTGGAATTAAGTATGTATCCCTCCTAGTGAAGTAAACAATAGTTACTGGATCAAAGAAATTCTAGCTGGTAAGCGATTGCATATATGCAGCCTTATTTATTCTTTAAACATGAGGTTTTAAGAATATTACTTTCCAAAGCATGAATTATTTAGTTAGGCTCTTTTGAAATTACGAGAATAAATATCAACTTGTAAAAGTTATGGGACTTCTCTGAATTATGCATATAGTATAATTTTAGGACTTACGCAGCGATCTTTCCGACTGTCTTATAGATTGCAATTACATAGGTCAATGTATTAGGAAAATAACCCCGTCTTTAAACAGGGAGCACTGGACATGTACATTTTTGTTAAGTAAAACAACGGTCTGAACCCTTTTAAGCAATAAGTGGCAAAAATGCTTATTTATATTAAATGTAAATTTTCAAAGAATAAGAATAATGTGTTGCGATCGTCTATAAATGTTGAAGAGCAAAACATGTTGACACGTTTTACTTTATGTATCAATATGCTGTGTGTTCCTTTATGAAAAAGTGTCATAAGTTATAACAACTTTAACAGGGTATGTTGTCAATAGGATTATGAATTGATAATATTTTATCATTGGCTTGATCAAATTTGAATTTGTTGAGAAACTTAAAGACCTACCTTATGCGTAACAAGTATCATCGTAAAGGAAAATATGCCATACCGATTGATTCTAGAAACCATCCTATCAAGCCAGATTTGCATTAAGCTGTTGTTACTCGGCTATTTTTGTGCTAAGTGCTTTAAAAACACACTTATTGTTATGCACAGAAGGGTTCATCTCACAGATTTGTATAATAGTATCGTGCGTGGGGGAAAGATACTACTTTTAGGCGATATGTCTCGGATGTATTTAAGTTATTTTGAGTCACCAGCACTACATTTGTTGCCCGATTTGCATTCAAATGCCTTTATCCAAGGTATAGGCTTACCATTTCACACATTCGTGACAAAACATCCACCGTTTATATTCAACAGATACATTGATTAACATAAAACAACAAGGGAATTAATTTATCGAGTTAAGGGATATGTTCTTTGTTTTCAAATAACAAGGTTAGCTGGGGGCAGGAGGGGGGGGGG
>VMBQ01012976.1:0-15490 GCA_007657795.1 Dreissena rostriformis
GACACAGACAAACGCGGAATAAAACAATTGCGTACCATGGTAGTTAGCGTATTTCAAAACTACATGGGCTTATAAGTTATTTGAAAGTACCAATATTTTTCGCTGGACAATCATTTCGTGGGTCCGCTTCACCACACAAATCAAATGTTTAATGAACGTTTAAATTGTCTTTAATGAGACATCGAAAACTACGAATTTAACAACCAATCATATTCCCGACTTTACGAATCCACAAAATTTGACATCAACGAAATTTAATGAATTTACAGTATTGTGAACACTGTGTATGCTGATGTGGCAAAATATGTGAACGTTATCCATTTGAAAGTGAGCAAAACAGTAACCTTATATTTACTGCATTGACCTAAATAAATTATAAATGGCAATACAAACAGCGCGATCAAGTTACAACGACCTATGCAAAGGTGTCATTTATAGTACACTGTGCCAAAAAAACGAAAACAAAGAACGACATTGTTATCGGGTAGCTATATCAATTGTGAATGTATTATGGACTGTTTGTTCACGGTATCTAAATAAGGACTAAGCCGACATGTTAATTAGTTGTACAATATAGCAAACAATTAATTAATGATGCTCCATAAACTATCAGGGAGAAATTCTTGTTCTTATTCACTAATTTTATAACAGAACACATTAACTATATACATTCAATTTTATCAATATGCCTCATACAGAGTGGCTAAGGTGTTATTACAGTAGACACATCTACTACACAGTGCGCCATATTTAAAACGCGGTTACAATCGGGAAATATTTATAATAAACCGATATGTTATCGGCGACCAACCAAAATGGATGCAAAGGTATGTTTATGTTTATATTTTACTAATATTACTTACAGTCTATGTTATATGAAGAATTATATAGTAAACAATAATGCTCGATATGATTAGAAAAAATATTGCCATTATTGTGTTATTAACGTAGTGAAACAAACACAATTAAATGTAACAATTCTTTCCCTGGTATAATTTGCGTTTCTGAAATCGAAAGTAAAAGTGTAGGTTCGCAATGGTGTGATAGTTAAAAAAAGCAATGAATCATAACGCGATATCGTAAGAAAACTTAAACACTAAAGCCCGTCGACATCACAATACACATAGTTAACCTTGTAACAAAGTAGTCAACAAGATCTAGTTTCAGCTTGTTGGTTAAAACAAGTGATTTTTACACGCAATTAACCCGGAAGTAAATATTATACGTATGAATTGTGTGCATTTTCACTCGTTTCGTTAACATTACGTGAATTATATGAAGAAGTTTAGAAACTAGAGACAATAACATGGCAAATGCTTGTTAATTGTAAGAGGTTTATTTGTTTTCTATTAATAGAACGTGGAATCCCACATTCATGTATAATATCAAATGCCACAAAATAGAACATAATACGCACAATTTAAACTGTGTATAATGAGCATATTGGTATAATACTTAGTTTAAATTGTGATGTCTTTAATGGGATTTACATGTCAATGAAAACATATGATTTATAAACGGATTAAATCACCATTATTCCACATTACAATAAAGAGTATTTTGTGTTGCTAGCAAGCGTGTTTTTAGAACATTGCGAGTGTACATGGTAGCAGATTTATAAAGACACTTATATTTAAAATGTTATTGTAATAACGATCTATCACTGCGAAATAAAGATGCAAATCTTAAAATTGTGTTACTGTTAAGGAATATGCATTATAATTCAAAATGTATGTATATCGCCTGCCCATAAATGACCCACATGCAGCCAATATTGGTCCTGTCTGGGTCACATATGGGTCCCATTTAGTTTTCAGTTTAAAAAACTTTTATTTGTTGTCAATATGGCATATAAGGGAACCATATATCGTGTTTGTTTTGTTTATGATATGCAACTTACACTCCAGTTTATTAACCTGGTTATCTAAAAATCATTACAGTTTTCAATAAAAAGTGAAAACCTATTTGTTTTAACGGTGTTATGAGTAAATAGTATTTTTTATGATTTGTGCGCTACACAAATGCCATGTTTTTGTTCATGTTTTTATTTTAAATCCACTGCTGACGAAGCTTCATTTTCACTTTGTTTATATTTATCTTTCATACGAGTATGCTCTATAAAATAATACTTACTCATGTATCATGCAGTTACAGGCTGATTTGGAGGTCATAGCCAAGGGCACAAGAGGAATTCTGACCTCTCTGGAACAGCTAGAGACACATGGCGGACATGTGTGCAGCAAGTAACACATCACTCGCCAATTCTAATTGATTTAAAGCTATATTGCTTTATCGGATAGTAAATATAATATTTTCATAAAATCGTGTTTAAAAAATAAAATATAACACATAAATATTTAACTTTCAATCTCAAAAATGATTTACCGTTTGTTAAAACTTAATTAACTCAAACTGTCTCACTTAATAACTAAAGTACATAATGGTCATACTAAATTGTAAACGCAGTCAAATTTGAGTTTATTCATTACATGATGGCTAATAAGAAACTGATAACGATAAAATTATATAGTATTTATATGCTGTCTAATTATTTGTAGTAACGCTGCGCTGTCGGAAATCGAACATGGTAATAATTCTGCAAGCCATTTGCATAGAACAAGAACATTTTTGTGAAAACGATTATAAAAAGTTTTCATTTTCTATCATGCCGGAGGGATGTAACCGTGTATTTGGACTTAATTAATATTTTAAACCATATAAGTAAAGTCAGTGCCGTTCAAACTATTCTTTTTGCTGAATTACCTGTACTGTTACATTTCTGAAACTATTCCAGTTACGATCATCCTACCATTTTTGAAAATGATGCTTTCTTCATGCTGGTGAAATGTGACTTAAATAAAAGCAGAAGATGCTCATACCAATGTATTGTCTTAAGTCTTTTAAAATGGAGTACATGTATAAGCATACGCTTTAAAATAAGATATATTTTAAAGCACACTTATTTGTTGAATGAAGAGAAATATACAATTTATTGAAATGCATTATTTATATTACAAATTCAGGTTAACATAGATATTCTTTAAAACACAATGAATGATTTAAAAATGTCTGAGTTAACATTCAAACAATGCCGTAACTTTGTTAATCATCATAATTTTGTGTCAAGCGTTGGTAAAATCATTAATTATTCTAAAATTTACAATAATAATCAATAATCTATTCTTCACATTTTGATTTGCATTAGTTTTATTCTGATTAAAGCCCTTATGCTACAGATTTAAATGGTTGTGTGTTCTTCAAAATATTAAATAAGCAAGCTGCTTTATATGAGTACGACATTCAGTTATATGTATATAATTGCAGACCTGCAGGTTCTTACTGAACGGGTTTCCGCCGCAGAGGATACCGTCAAAAGGCAACCAAGCATGGCACAACTGCGACAAAGATTCGACGAGATACAAGAACAGATGGATGAAATGCAACGGCTTTTCTCTCACGTTCATACTTCGACCCCTGTGAAAAGAAAACAGGTGGATTCTGCACATGTAGCCGCATCTGCTAGCGGCTTTTCGGTCCCACGCTTTGCATTAACCAATCGCAATGAGAATGAGGTCCAGAGATCTTCGACAGGTTCAGTAAGCCGCGATCGCCATTTACCGACTTCAGACCATGTACGATTCACACCAAAGTCCGATGCAACAGGTCCGAACTTGCAGCCGTTAGTACTGGACATACTTATTATCAAATAAATATATACACATTTTACGTGTGAGCAAAAGTAATGACTTAAATAAAACAAAGGTTTTAATGGTTTTGTAAGGAATTAGTCGCATACTGATACTTGCTGCAATTAAAGTGTCATTATAATAGCGAATGTTCTGTTTATTAAATAGCGCCAGGTAAAAATCGACCAGCCGTTGAAACTGAAACATCTGCAATTTAGTAAATATGTTTTGTGTTATAGTACGCAAGACAATACATCCGATATATCTGATACGGAGAACAGTGATCAAGCTTCTATACAGCATACACCGTCCGAACAAACTATGGTCACTCAAGCTCTGAATCGACTGCAATTAGGTATCGTAGCGTCTGTTAGTATTAGTTATGCAATAGTAACATTTATTTGCTTTTACCTTATTCATAAATGTTTGATGCAATAAAGATAGCAACATAAATGTCTGGTCGATTATTATCTTATGTGATGCTCTTCCAGGAGTTCAACAACACACATCTGAGCACACAATGGATACAGAGGCATGGCTTGCATTAGCAAACAGGGAGTTAGTCGATGGTAAAATACGACTAAATAACACATTCTTTTCATAGGAATTCCTAGCGTAATTAATAACATTATTTTTTGTTTGTGAGATAATATCTATTACGCCCGCAAAACACTGAAATATGCTTTATCTTTTAAAACTGTATTACTGAGTATTATTGATACCAAATTCTCGCGAAATAAGTTAATATAATACATGAAATGTCACAAATTCAAACGTTTCAGAGCATTGTTGTTACATGCCGTACCACGCATTGTTAAATATGCTGCGTTATTAATGTTGCAATTTGATCGTTGCTTTGTAATATGCTGTACACATTTAATAATTCCTGCCTCAGCGCGATTACGCACACAGCAACTAAGAGCTTATCATACCGTCTTGCTACTGGACACATCCGAAAGTATGGCATCTGGAAATGCATGGGCCCAAGCCAAAACATTTGTCAACGATTTCATGGAAGGTAGAGAACTTACGTCTCATGTACATCAAACTAAAATAGAGTCGATTTGTTCACACTATTTTTGTGTTTGAATGTATATACCATGGTCGCATTAAATGGATACTGCATGTTATTGCAATGCAATGACTTAAAGGTATGTGGAGGTTAACACATATTTAATGATCGGGTTGAATTGCGCTTCTATATTGACAGGTTTACAAGAACACGACCCCCTGTACCAGCCTAGAGGTCTTAATGAACACGTTGCTATAGCCACGTTTGGTCATAAAACCCAGCTAGATGTATTGATGACGACTGACTTCAGCGCAGTTCGAGACAAAATAGGTAGGTACTTGAGCAGCTAACATTTGGGAAGAAACAACAAAGGGTGGGTTGATGCAAACACGTCAAATGACTCATTTGGTTAAAGAAAAATATTCTGCCTTGCATTATTTTATTTTTTTGGTTTCAAGTTTTATTAATAAACTACTTTAATATGCTACTTAAATAACAATGTTGTCGCATTTACGCTCTGAAATTGAAATAGCGTTCGTTATCCGTTTCAACAACAATTAACAATTTAGCAGAACAAATTATTAGTTTTACGTTTAATTATGTAGAATGACATCTCGAAATGTCAGGTTTATTGTAATATCATTCCTTGTATTTAAAATTTCACGTAGACCCCGTAAACCCAGTTTTGTTGTTTGAATTATTAATATTATTTGAGAAATGTACATGGTTTAGTAGGTGACATTTTTTTTTTTTAATTCTGGACGTTGTTTGTCATTAAATATGCGATCTGAACTATTTGCTTTTTTGTTCTCAGACACCATGAGGTTGGGCGGCCCAAGTCCTCTCTACGGAGGACTTATGGTCGCTGTGGCCGGTGCCTTATCAGCCCAAAGTAAGCTATTTGCTGCAAAACGTACATTAAAGCAACTTAATTATAAATGCTCACTCACATACTTTACTATAAAATAAAAACTGTCTCCGATATGCGTTAACGCTATTAATAGTCGGCATATATTTTTTAGTCATTGTTAATATTACCCGATTCAAATTATGTTTTCTTGGCCCGTATTCACAAAGTACATAAAAATCGTTGGAAAATTCATTAAAATCATCGCATTCCTTATCTCTTTATTTAGAATGCTAAAATTATTAATATTTGCTCATTTTGTAAGTTGAAAACACAGTTTATAGGTTTGATTTAAAGTAAAATAACATATTTTACGACAAGTATATACTAAATGCAGCAGAATACCATGGAACATTTATAATCCGATTTCAGTTTGAGGTTTTAATATGTTTAAATTTGTTATAGAATGGGTCTTAATTTGATGTGTCCGTGACGGGTGCTTTTATTTATAATGCATGTTTTATTGCTCGATGCTCCGTGTTTCGTCTGTTCAGAGCGGTGATCACAGTTTAACTAAGATCGCCGTGGCGTAGTGGATATGGTGTCCGCCTAGCGATCGGGAGGTCATGGGTTCGAACCCCACTGGGAGCGTTCCTTTGATCTCCCCCAAAGACACCAAGTACTGGTTCTAGTCCCAGGAAACGGACTCGAGAGCGTTTATATAAGCCTCCGGCTTTCGATGCAATCGAGCTTGAATAAATAGGTTTAAACTAACTATTTTTTAGGAAATGTTTCGTGTTTTTCATATGACAGTTAAATTGTCATATGTTTTAACAAACTTCATACCTAATTTTATTTCTGATTACATTTTTATTTTGTTTTATCAGCTGAAATCCAACATGTCAACGGTTACGTTATGCACAATAAGATCATCGTTATAACAGATGGCCGCCCGACTGAGACTTCGAAAACCAGCGGACCTGACGTTGTAGACCAACACACACGCGATCAGGTTTTTTTATTATTTTGTTATCTGAAAAAGGTTTGAATAAAAAATTCAGAATAACACGGATATGATTGGCAATTTGTCCATGTCACTCGCCGGTCGACATGGTACCACACAGAGCTTCCAGCAATTGACTTTATATCATAGGTACAAAGAGTTCAGTTGATATACATCACATTATATAAAAGTTGCGCATTGTCTTTACTTTTCACTATGCAACGCTAGCGGTCATAATAACAAGTTAGTTGAATGGATCGGTTTACCTCAAAGGGACATGTCCCAGTTGAGCAAAATGACAATTTAAAATATTTCATAGATTTTAAAGAGAACCAAACAAGCCAAATAACCTTCCCAACTTAGAAAATGTGTTAAATAAAGATTGATTTGTTAATAATTATAATTCAAACTCAGATCGATCATAAAGCGTTTGTAAAACTTTTCATAGTTACTTTTTAATAGCATTTAAATAACTATTTACGTGATAAAAGTCTGAACGTTGTAGTAGTAGCACGCAAGCATTCGCTCCTTAGGGTCATGGTTTTGAATCTATGGTGTCAAACATTTTTTTTTCGTGTTCAATTATTTTACACTATTACAACGGTTATAGTTTCGTAAGTGAAAACCGTACAATAAGTGGTATTTTAATACTTGTTTTTTGAAAAAAATCATTAGGTGGATAATTCCCCCTCTCTCTATATTAAAAATCCTCAGAAATCATACTCTATTTTGCGAATTGAGAAAACAAACGAATCTTCGCAAATCAGTTAGAACGTAACACGAAACACAAAGCAGCTAATAATTTTGTTGTTGAGTTTTAATTATGCGTTGCTTAATTACAATGTTTGCATTTTTGGCTGTGCTAAATATTTAGTATTTAATTTTATTATTACAAGCAGAACATTTTATTTCCGTTGTAGACTGCTGTGGACATAATAAGCGCGATGGGTATTATAGACACAAGATTTGTGTCTGTCCTCTATGTCGGGGTTGGCGATTATGACAAGGTTTTAGTATGATCTTATTTATACAAGCGTATAATTTGAAACTAGTAAATATCAATCGTTGCTTACAATTGTTATTAATTTTTGTATGGTTATCGCAAATGTTTAAGTATTTATAAAAGTAACTATTGGTCTACTTAGAAGTAATGTACACACACGTGTATTCTAGGTTGATGTTTCACCCTCTTTAATGTCAAATCAGATCGTTTATGGTCAGAAAGTTTATTTTTTTTTTTATTAAAGATCAATGCAAATTTATATTCTACATGTTTCAGGAGTTTTTGGAAATTGTGGCCGCGGACTCGCCCTCCAGTACTATTTTCACTTACAAAGACGGACGAAGGCTTTCACGGCGCAATTATCTATGTGTAATACCACTTTGACGTATTATTACAAAAACAATACAGTATGCAAACACAAATACAGATACATTATTAACTATATAATTATACTTGTATGATTTAGAATAAACAAATCGTTATTTAAATAATATTTATACTTTCTTTTTTTTTGCTCTGACATAGATATACATAAAAACAGATATGCAACGCAGATAACACATAGATTTCAGTTGATATAAACGTAAATAATATTTAAAACTTATGTACGCATTTGAAAAAAGGATTATGGAGTTTTTGTAATTTTACTGTATCCTCGGCACGTTGTCAAAGAAGTGCAATTGTATGAATTTCAGGCTAAAGTATCATTCTTAGAACTTACATTCGCTCAACTCGGACACGGACTGGGGACGGATTCCTCGATAACAGCTCAAGATATTGTACAATTGTTTTTTCGTGTGGATGCATAAATGCTTGATCATTGGTTAAACATTTAGATTACAAATTCAATATACAAAGGAATGTTTTTTTTGAAACTCCATACTATTCCTTTAAAGTCGTTAAAACTCAATTGTACTAGTTCATGCCAAATTTAGTTCGTAAAACCTGATATTTATTTATCACATTTAAATTAAGTTAATTTATAAATGCTTAGAACACTCACAAATGTATTTTATCCATCTTAATATAGGACGATTTGCGCAGTATACAACAGACCTCGGCAAATTATTTCGTACGAATTGAAAGTGGCAAAAGACAGAGTAAAGTAGACAGCTACCACGAGAGCTCCAATCCTCAGCTTCCGGTAATTGGTACCCGTGTGGTCAGGGGACTGGACTGGACCCATGGGGATCAGGATAATAATGGACCGGGAACCATTGTTGGTCATGCCGTCAGTGGTAATTTCTACGCCATTTATATGTCATATTATCGTTTGGTTTATATGAATGCGTGATATTTTACGACAATTGCGTCATTTACTAGAACCGCATATTAAATTTAAATTCATGTGTGATATTCTTTTTGATTTATACAAACAACTTTGATTTTAAATCTTTAAATTTTTAAATATTACTATTTTTCAAGCTGTTTCCATGTCACAGTTTACACATATAAGAACTGTTTAACATCCTTACTACACTATGTGTTGCACGTTAAACGACACCGAAGATGCATTCTACTTTTAAAATTGTTTGCTAATCCATTACATGAAAACTTGCATATGAACACATTTGAGTGTTATGTCAATTGCCTTGATGTGATAAGATCAATGCTCGGAACCATTCAAAGATCTGCGTGGAGGTTCAGTCCAAAAACTCTACATTAGTTGCTCAGGTATTTTGATCTTGAAAACTGTCTGAAAGATATATACACACATTCCTGTATTTATGAAATGCATATTCTCTGTTTTAAGATGCTGTAGTTTATGTGCACTGGGACTCAAGTAATGAATTACATTGGTATCCATACGGGGAAGGTGGCTTTGCTGTCCTTATTTCTGACGATGAGAGGAAGATACGCCCTGGTGAAATAATAGCAGTCGGATGTCGCGTAAAACCGCGTATGTATGTGAACAGATGGGACATATCTGATTAGTGTTAGTTCCATATACATATTGCTTTTTCTTAACATACTGACTTATATCACATTCCATTTGACTACCGAACATATTAATTTTAAACTGAAACACATTGTGTACTCAAATCAGTTTTCTTACAGGTCCATGTGCAAAAGTAGAAGGTGTGCATGCTTGGAACACTGGGGTAGTCATTCGACTGAATCCACCAAAGGCACACGTACGTTAATTGGATTTTTCCTCAGAGTTAATAGTGCAAGCTCTGCATATTCACATCATGTTAAGATGTAGTGTGTTGGTGAACAATTGCAAATATAGATGCATAGATGGTATTCATTAGTTGTTATCAATTAACTAAGTACGAAGTGTTGGTATGAATTGTCATATATATTATATTCTTCGTTATGTACATAAACCTGTATACATGCATTTTATAAATGACGACAATTATTATTTTGTAGAGCTATAGTGAATAAATGCCTATTCAGAACATTAGTGAATGGCAAGTAGACACGAATAAGATACTCACAATTGATTTTACCTAATTTACTCCGAAACGAAGTTTCAAAGTTATTGATTGTCTCAACAGGTGAGATGGAGCAACGGGAAAAGAGGGGACTATACCTACGGCATAGATGAAGATGCTCAAATAGAATTAAGGTACGTCTAAATAGATTTAACAGAAAAACAAAAACAACAACAAACGTCATAAAAGGTAGAACATCTTGTTATTGGACAACCAGTTCTATCAGCATAGTAAAGTTTACCATGTTTATTAACAATAGGCCATGTTTTCTCTTTAAACTACATTTTATTATAAGACAGTAAACGATAAATTGTCCATTGTTTGTGTTTTCTTTACATATTATTCCTTCTAAATTACAACATTTGTTTTTCAACTTTCCGGATTTTCCCTTATAGTTCCGGGTCAAATGAGTGTAGCGTCGGGGAAATACCAGTTTCAAGAAAAGTCAAACGGGCGAGGAATAAAAACAAGCAGACAGAAAATACCTGATTGTTTTTTTGGATCTGTATGTATTGGTCAGACAAATCAAACGTAAAACCATGACGTAGAAAAGACATGCATCTTTTCATTGTCATATTTGATAAAGAGATAGTATGTATTGCTTACCCCACTTTATTTTTAAGCAGACTGTCATCGCTTTGAACATATGTTTGTGAAAACGTAAACGTCTGGCATAATACCTTGCGTACTGAACTAATATATTTGAGTCGGTTTATTAACTTTGACGATAATGTATAAGTCGTGCCTAGGTTTCGAGCTCTAACTATACATGCTCTTAATAATTATTCATATCACTGAGCATGATTACTAATTTCTGTGATACCTTTGCACTTCCATGATGAGTTTTTAACCATTATATATTATATTTACTCATGTTATATGTATATCGTTGTTATTATTAGATTAACATACATATTGTATATACACAACCATTATAAAAACTGCACATTCAAATAAAACACCACAGTTCAGTTATTGTATATGTTTATCTTCGGAGGTGTAAGCGTTGTGTTTATCAGTACAAAAACGTTATGTTATGTTTAATTTTTACAATTAATTAATTAGAAAATCTGTTTTTATACGTCTAGCTAATGTCTGTATTTAAGCATTTAATTTAGAGCCGATAATATATAGATCTATTAGCAAATATCTTCTCTTCCCCCAAATTTGAAATGTTCTATATATACTATCTAACTGCATACTTTATTCAATCAGTTACGGATTTAAACATTCTCTAAACTTTGTTTAAACATAACGAGCCTTCTCATACATCCTACATTTTCACGAAAATCGAAAAAAAAAATGCATACAATTTTATTGTATGTTTTTCTTTCACCTTTTCATTTACTGTTTTTATTGTTGTTATTTTGACTCATTTGTATGCATTATTTCTTTATTGTTTTGACGATATGCTTAAATCGCAAGAATACTATTTTTTTAGTTTGGTTATGTTCTGTAAAATAAAGAGAGATTGAACAATACGAGCCTCGGTCTTGAAAAAACTGGGCTTAATGGATTTGCGTAAAGTGTCATCCCAGATTAGCAGTCTGCACAGGCTAATCCGGGACGACAGTTTCCGCTTTTATGGAATCTTTCGTTTTAAGGAGGTCTCTTCGAAACAAAAATCCATTGTTGGCGGAAAGTGTTGTCCCTGATGCGAAATGCACAGTCTAAACTGGGACGACACTTAACGTACATGCATTAATCCCAGTTGTTCAAGAACGGGGCTCATATAATTTGGTTTGTTATTTGGTTTGTATTGTAAGATAGCATGAATAGCAGTGCTAAAACCATAGATGAATATGAGTTACAATTGCTTTCAACGTGGTAAGTGTAAAACTATGCACGAGCCTTTATTGGCACAGTTGAAGGATTCGTGCCAAGCCAGTATTGAATATTTACTTTGTTTTCTTCTTATTCCATATTTTTGTTTAAGTTGTTTGTCTTTATAATATTGTCTTTAAATCGAAAATGGCATACATTACAACAAACATGATGAGAAATTTAATACCAAAAATTAGAGAATGTCAATCGACTGTGTAGTATACTTGGAGCTGTATCATCCAAACTAATACATGGTGTAGAATTTAAAAACTTACATGTAACATAATTTTATATGGAACACTTTCAACAATGTTTCTTTACAATTTATTTGAGTTTATAGAAAACAAATATGTGGAAGATTGCTGTCAAAATATGGTATTATTGCTTAGATCTTTTAAACGTATATACATTGTAAAGAGTTTTAGGAAAACTACAATATTGTTCATGAGTATTTGTCGTACAATAGTATTTTGACACGTCGGCAAATTATATATATATATTATGTTGTTCAAGCGTTCAATAAACATTTGTTCTCAAAGGATGCGCTGAACAAACATCTTCCACATTTTTTTTCTAAGCAACGCAAGGTCTTGGCAGTATGTCACTAATGTTCCACAATATCAACAAAAGAAAGATAATTACCGGTAATCTCACAATGTAAATATCCTCAGTTAAGGTTACATAAATTAAATTACAATGTTGTTAAATCCCGCAATTCATATGAATATTGACAAAACAATATGTTGTATTTTTCTAAAATACCTTTCAGAAATATATATTATTTTAAGTTGTTCGCAAGAACAACTAATGTTAAGGAAGCGCACTCGTAATGGGCACCTTTCCAAATATAATCTAATGTATTATTTTCTTAATCAGCATCATTTCACTGAACTACATGCACATTTTTAGGTAGGCTTTCCATGCTTTAAAAAAAAAATATACTGATTTTTTCAAAACCAACCCCACGCTCGGCTTTTGTCCAGATTATTTGCACCCCTGGGGTATATGAAAGTTCCATAATTCATCCAGATTTCCAAATATGTGCATGCAGTTTGTGTGTACAGATGCAGTAAAGGTCTTTAAAGTTTACACAAGATGAAATAAGTATTCTTTTACAGACATTAATTTTTTATAACTTGTTATCTATGGAACAGCGCCATGAAATGTAAGTGGTTTCAGCCAAGTAGAAATTGGGTTGGTTAAAAACAAAGTGTCATAAAATTCAAAATAGCTTCATTTAAGTAATATTTTGAACTAAGTTTTTATAGATACACTATATACAGCAAAAATACAAAGATATAGCCAGATTTACCGTTTACTTTTTGAAATAAAAATAAAAATGCAACATTCATGATTCGTATTTTCAGCAGTAAATCACCCAATTTAGCCATAACGTTGTTTTAATTTTAAAAATTGAAGAATGTGCATAAATATTGCAACATATTTAACAATAAACATAGCCTATATGCTATATGAAATCAAATTACGTTAGAATAGAAATAAAGATCTTTGAAGAAATCGCGGGAAATCGTTATGGGTGCGCTACCTTAATAGCAAGTTTTGCAAGTCGGTCTGCTCTTTACTACGGCAAGAACGATAACCACTGCATCTGCCTGTGCACACTGATTAGCCTGTTTATAGAACTGGTACACTGCAGACAGTGAGTGTGTGTACGTAATCAAAAGTGTTTAGCAGCTTGTGCAACGACATTGGCCAGTTTGTCATTGAAATCTGTACGTATTGGTTGCGTTCAGGGAAATCGGGGCTTTATGCATGTAAAATAAGTGGTGTTCTGTGCACACTGATTAGCCTGTGCAGTGCGCAGAAGCTAATCAAGGACGGCACTTTCTGATTTTATGGTGTTTTTCGTATAAAGAGAGGCTCTGGTACTGGGATGAAAATGATTGCATACGCATTAAGCCATGTTTTCCCAAAATGAAGCTTAAATTATCTTTTCTATTAATGATTTGAAAAAAAAAGGATAAAAGTGATAATAACTTCAGACCTTTTAACAGTTTGTCATTAAATGCTTAATATTGATAAATGTTTACATTGGATCTTAAAAGCTCCATTAAAAAAAAAACAAAAAAACAAGAATTAAATTAAAGAAACAAAAAAAACGTTACCCTCAACTGGGCTCGTACCACTGACCGCTGGAATAAAAGTCTATTGTTGAGACCACTCGGCCATCCGTGCTCATACAATGAGAGATGTATTTTATACTTTATATAAGCAATCCTCGTAGTATGAAAAAATATAACGACAACAACATTACTCTCCAAATTATTAAATCCTTTAATTTTGTCAATTCACCAAAACGTGAAAAGGTCCTCTTATGTCTTCAGACTTGCAAATTGAATGAGTTCAATACACTGTCAGATCTAACATCATGTTTAACTAACAGGTTTAGTGGTTGCCTGTTAGCCTGGGGCCAGTAGACTTAAGCCCAGGAAACTCAATTTCAAAAGTTGGTCACAGTTGGGCTAAAAAGAAAGGCAACTAGCTTTTTATGTCCCCCGGTCTATACTGGGGGACATATTGATTTGCCCTGTCTGTTTGTTTGTTGGTTTGTTGGTTTGCACAAACTTTAACATTGGCCATAACTTCATCCTTCAAGGTCAAAGGTCAAATATATGGGTCAAAATCGCTCAAAAGGGGACGTAGTGTTTCACAAACACATCACTTGTTAAAGCTTGAAACAACTCAATCCAATTAAACATAGAATACAAATTGGCTGTGGATCAATGATTTTAATTCCGGCTCACAACAAGACATGCTGCATTAAAAGTCTGTCATGCCTGCAAAATTGTTGCTCAATAATTTAAAATAAATAAGTAAAGTTTTAGATACACATAACAAGACATCTACATGATTCTAGGCTTTTTATTCTTTAACACGGCAACCAAAATTTTAAAGATGGTTGCCAGTGCTGCAACCAATTGCGAAAAAAGAGACATATTGTTGTTATTTTGTCTAAGTTATCTCTATAACATAAATATGAGGATAAACAGTGCACCCACATCTCGACGTGTGCTTTAAGACACAGTCTTTAGCAACTTGAATGGGTTGTATTCATTTAAAACTTGCCATATAAAACGCTATAACATAATTTTGAAAACTGAGTTGCGTCTAAGAGTGTGCAATAGCGAATAACTTCAGTGCCTTCAGCGCTTTGATTACTAATTGACAAATCCATACGTCGAATAGCTTACAACATGTAGCAAATGTACGGAATACCGTTAGGGCCATCGTGGTTACATATTTAAATCCAGAGGGGGACAATGCGACAACGCGATAGTACGATTGCGACAATGCGATACTACGATGACGACAGTGCGACAATACGATGGCGACAGTGCGATAGTACGATGGCGACAATGCGACAACGCGATAGTACGATGGCGACAATGCGATAATACGATGACGACAGTGCGACAATACGATGGCGACAGTGCGATAGTACGATGGCGACAATGCGACAGTGCGATAATACGATGACGACAATGCGATAATACCAAGACGACAGTGCGACAATACGATGGCGACAGTGCGATAGTACGATGGCGACAATGCGACAGTGCGATAATACGATGACGACAATGCGATAATACCAAGACGACAGTGCGACAATACGATGGCGACAGTGCGATAGTACGATGGCGACAATGCGACAA
>VMBQ01012977.1:0-18037 GCA_007657795.1 Dreissena rostriformis
CAGGCTAATCTGGGATGACAATTTACGCACAAGCATTTTGCCTAGTTTTCTCAGAACGCGACTCATATAGCAAACAATGAAACTCCAGAAACTATACCAGGTTATAAAACACACCAACTTTAAACATTACATGATAAACACTGGGATCATCGCCTTCGAACTATTGGGGGTTTAAACCGGTTTGAAGGCTAGCCGAACCTCACACGTATACATCAGTGGATCTTACCAGTGTTATAATCGTGTATCTCGGTGACGGGGTTGGTCGTGTAATACGGGTACATAACGCTACTCGGCCGGTAGTCGAACCTGACCAGCTGGTACGAGAAGTCGTAATAGATCTGCAAAACGATGTTTGAAAAATAATTTGCATTGCATCACTCATCATGTGAACTGATTTCACTGTTCCGATAGCCAAGGATTTTATTGGTGAAATTTACATTGCTCGTAGTATGATCGTCTCTTTGCAGGTCTTAAAATAATACAGAATTAACGTTTCCAGACTGTAGACGTTAATCAGAGTCAACACCATTATATGAATCAGTTCAATAACATTATTGAAACAATGATCTAGTTCTTCGCGCAACATCGTTCTATTATTGAGAGAGAATTAAAACAATGTGATGGAAATGGTGTCTGTCACGTTATCAGGAACTCTTGACTGTAATGCCTGCTCAGGCAGAGATTTCTCCTGTTATACACACATGTCTGGTTTGTTTCCAAGACACGGATTCAAAAATGTCTTAATTTGCGTAGAGTTTTCGAAAAAAAAAGTAGTATATGAATGCGGCTCTCTGCCGGACATACATACATTCGCCTAACTGGCGATGCTGTATATGGATTGAACGATCTTACATAAGTTCAAATAAGTTTTAACATTTGTTCCTTCAAACTGGAGCTTAATGAAGGGAGTTGTTCCCCGTCGGCTCTACTAACATCCGCCTGAGAGACAACGTACTATTTGAATCAAGGATCTAAAGGGGCTCCAATCGATTAAACGTATTGCTCCAACAAATAACGGCTTTATACTAGTATATAAGCTTTATAAAGGTATAGTGTTTCCCCGCCGCTCCTACTTACATCCGCCTGGGAGACGGCGTTATTGATGGGGTCCACGATCTCTTCGCGGTACGAATATTGAGAGCTTAGATTGGGCACCGGCTTCGGGTCCTTACGGCCCGTGCACACCACGCCTCGAGGCGGCTGAAAACACGATATATGGGTGTAATGAAACATCAAAAATAGGTGCTGTGTGGAGAAAACGTCGTGGAACGACTGAAAACACGTATAGGTGTATAAAGCACCAAATATGGGTAAAATGTGCACATCATGCCGATACTATTACGGTGTATATGTGTATGAAACATGGGATATAGTTGTTATGTGCACACCACGCCAAGAGTCGGCTGCAAACACGGTTTAGTGGTGAAGTTTTATAGTTTATTATAGTCTCATCCAATATTTACAATTTTCACCATGCATATATAAAACATGAAGCTAAAGATAAAACATTGGCCATTCATAAAATGAATTATAAGAGACTTATTCGACGCTTATCAATATACTTTACATGAGGTTCATGATTATACATGGTAAAAACTACATTACCACCACCGAAGTGAAACAGTGAAAGTAGGTGTTATATTGTTATGTGCACAACCAAGCCATGACGCGGCTGCAAACACGGTATAATGGTGTAATAAAACATTGAATATGGGTGTTATGTGCACCCCCCGCAATGAGAAGGCTACAGGCACGGGATTATGGTGTACTGCAACATGGAATATGGTTGTTATGTGCACACAACGCTATGACGCGGCTGCAAACACGGTATAGTGGTTTAATTACACATGGAATATGGGTGTTATGTGAACACCCCGCAATGAGGAGACTGCAAGCACGGAATAGTGGTGTACGGCAACATGACATACGTGTGTTATGTTAAAACCATGCCATGAGGCAGGAGCCAAGAAGGTATTTGTGTGTAATGGAACATGGAATACGGCTATTGTTTAGGTTGCTAGGAGGAAACAACTCTTTTAATGCATTCCGAAGCGAGGCAAATTCGAAGCCGTGTGATCATGAACACACATTCAGAGGTAAACTATTACAAGTAAATGAGGTAAAATACTACAAGTAAATGAGGTAAAATACTACAAGTAAATGAGGTTGAATGTGTTTTATGTATTCAGGGCAAGATTTCCAAGATAAAACTATGATCCGATCAGTCCACACTACGCTGGGTGGTAGCAATAAACACGAGCAAAATTTCACGATTTAAGCACGGTAACGGAACGTGTCTTCCATATATCAATATTTATTTAATTAATTCCCAAGTAAGAAACATATGAGTTTAAATATAATGTTCATTTTCGATCAACAAGTAAAATAGAAGTCATGACTGACCCAAAACTTGTCATCGGGAGCCCAGATTGCGTTGCGGAAGTCGAAGTATTCGTATATGTGGTGGAAGTTTTTGGAGTTGGAGCCGTCAAGCTGGGGCATGTACTGGGTCCCTGTAATCTCGGCGCGGATGGGAACCACGTTCTCGTTGTCAGGTTCAACCCACGTGAAGCTGGCGTCCTGAGCTAATATCAACAGAGACCTTTTATGCGTGTAGTTCGTCAACTTTGTATTTATATATTTACTGCAATATTATTTATAGTAGAATGAGTATGTCATGAGTCCCGGCAACTGAGCTAAAACATTGAAATACTATGGACTTATACCAATAAAATGAAACATTGAAGGCGCATGCGTATACACAAGTATGTTACGAGCTAGATGACAAGAGCACATATGTGCACAAGCATCAATACATACGATTATCGATGTCAATTTAGCACGGTACTGTAAAGAAATACGTGTATAGGTAGCACAACTAATGGCTTATAATCACGAAACTGTGAACAACTAGTCCAAAACGCGAGTACCTGTGAAGAAGTAGTCGAGGGTAAAGTTGGACGCTAGAATGTCCCAGTACATGCACGAACGCCACCAGTCACACAGGATGCCTCGGATCACCTGACGACCCATGTACATCTGAAACAAAAGTTTAAAAACATAATGTTGTTACATCATAATTTGTAACTTTGAATACCTGATATCAAATATTTCGTTACGTGGTGGGATTGTTCCACGTTCGGTAAGTAAAAGTGGTAAAAATAACCCCGTATTTCCTACATTTCTTGTATCATGGATGCCGTGCACAGACGATATACGTAATCAATATATATATATATATATGAGCCTCGCTCTGTGAATATGGGGTTTAATGCATGTGCGTAAAGTGTCGTCCCAGATTAGCCTGTGCAGTCCACACAGGCTTATCCGGGATGACACTTTCCGTTTAAACTAGATTTTTGCTAAGAAGAGACTTTCTTTAAACGAAAAATATCATAAGAGCGGAAAGTGCCGTCCCTGATTAGCCTGTGCAGACTGCAGAGGCTAATCTGAAACGACACTTTACGCACGTGCATTGAACCCCATTTTCACAAAGCGCAACCCATATGTTTATTTAACACTAAGCTTCAGCCATGTAGCGGCGTACTACGCTGTCTTTCATGGATGTTTCGATGTCATTTTGAGCAATTGCGATAGTTTATATGTCGTGGTATTATACTTTTGATGGTCCAAACTTCTTACTGATGATGACATGCTTAAAGTAGTGTCTTATATTACTTGCATGTGTATGAAAATATATCTTTTAACAATAACCAAAACAAAACAAAAGTATCCACCAGTCCATTAGCCTGGGCAAAATGCAGTGTCTGCGCAGTGTTGTAGATATGGGGAATACCAGCGCCGGTCATTTTCATTCCAAACAGCAGTTGGTTGTCGTCATACTTAAGATCCGTGGCATAGCAGACACCGTCTGAGCAAAAGAGACAACTATTTCAATAAAACATTTGTTCTAGTGAGCTGAAGCCGCTCAACAATTTACTTGGCAGAACCGGGATAAAATATAAAGTTAAACAACACACCATTTTCTATACATCGTATATCCCTCACACAGCAAAGATAAATAAAGTGCCCTATATGAAAACTGCAGACGCGGTCACGTGACCAAGGGCAAACGTTTTTAGTTGTATGCTTGAACGTTGTTTTGTGTTCTTATTTTGTGTTCTTATTTTGTGTTCTTATTTTCCCCAACACAAAATTTCGATCTAATAACTTGTCAATGCATATTATTTCTTCACTCAAAGAGCTTTAAATGTTGAAAGCATGCATAATTTGTCATGAGTCACAAATAGAAAAAAAAAACTGTAACAAATTGTAGTTTTTAGGCAAAACATTCTTTAAATTTAATTAAACCTTGTCAGAAAATGTTAAAAGCAACGCCATGCATAGATAATCTCCATTAAACAATAACAGTCTAAACACCAGTGGCGTCACACACTTACTGACGTCATAGATCAGCTGATCGTTGTTGTAGTCGAAGATCATGTAGTCCTCCGAATTGTTCGTGATCGTCCTCAATGCAGCGCGGTTGTTCTGCTTGTCGTAGAATTCCTCTCCCACGATCGTCATATTCTTTTCGATAATGTTCGCTTCCACGCGCACTTGGAAAGTGTCGGGGATCGTAGGCATTGTGGGCAGAACGGTGCCATTTGTTTTTACTGAATAAACAATACCAGAAGATTAAATGTTCCAGGCACACTCATTCCCGGACATGAACCACAAATGATTTAAATCCAGTATTCGTTGTAATTGACTACATCGTATCATTTAGAACTTTGCACTAAGTACAGTATACCTTGTAATTTATTTCCCCGAATCATTTCGACATTTGATTAAAGTATATGGCATAAAAATTAGATGTTTACATAATAATAAAAGGCTCTGTAAAAATGTTAAACCCCTCTTCCAAAATGTATTGAAGTGCATTAAACTGTTCTTCACAGTTGTCAATGGCCTTTTCTTACTCGGGGTGTACTATCCTTCCGCGTCTGAGGCTGTACTCTTTAAGACTGTTCATATGAAGCTCGTAAGATGGCAAATTAAGATGCAAATTTTTCGGCAGCCTGGTCAATTAATATATAGGATTCAAAATTGATCATTTAAATATAAACGTTATTGACGATGGACCAACTTAACCAACTTAATGTGTATCAGTAAGCGATATTTGTTGTGGTGGATATAGTGTTTGTGTGGTCCTTTCTTGGTAGAGGTGGTGATTGCTTTGTCGTGACTGATGGGTTTTGAACCGCTTCTAATTCAACTCGTATAAACAGTGAGACTAGAATACAGCACAATTAAAACTGCTACTTACAATAAGGGGCTAGCACGGTTTGGTTCTTGGGCGCACAAGTTGTGAGGTAAACGAAGGGTTTTGGCGTGGTGGTGGTGGTTGGTCCCTGACCCATCACCATCCAGACACACACCGCGCAAATCAGTAATCTCCACATCTGGAATCAGCAAATTGTAATATGTGTCGTGTTCTGAGACAACTGGTCAAAATGCTTGTGCGTAAATTGTCATCCCATATTAGCCTGTGCAGTTCGCACAGGCTAATCAGGGACGACAATTTCCGCTTTTATGAAATTTTTCGATTAAAGGATGCCTCTTCTTAGCGAAAATCCAGTTTGGGCGGAAAGTGTCGTCCCTGATTAGCCTGTACGGACTGCACAGGCTAATCTGGGATGACACTTTACGCACAAGCATTTTGCCCAGTTTTCTCAGAACACGCCACATATTTCAGTGCATGTACTCAAACAATTAATGACCTACAGTAATTGGGTATAGATTACACGAGAGCGATGGCGGTTTGTAATTATCCTGGTATGTCCAACATTTTTCATATTTTGTAAGTCTTGTTTGGCCTTATTTTCCTGACATGATCAGAAAATGTGAAAGGCACCCATGTGGGCCTATGAAAACTTCCCCTGGAAAAGACTACGTATGAATTGCACATCGTAACGAGTCATAACTTTGTTGGATGAAAGTTGGTGAAAACGTACATTTGTCAACGTGTGCTGTCATATTTGTTTACATTTCCAAAGCAGTGACCGAAGAAAATACAAATACAATTCCAGAATGATATCATTCTACGACATATAATGTGTTATCTGTACAATACGTATAATTTAGTATTGCAATAACGAGGGTGAGCAATCATGACCAATGTGTTGGTTTATTACCAGGCAATTCCTTTTGTTTATTCGCAATCCAACCAAATTGATACAGGATCTTCAATGTTGTGTTAATTGTTCTGGCATATGCTTGCATATCGGTCCGCCTTTGATGTATATTTAAGTTTGGTTTACCTTTTTCAGTTTGTAGTCTTCAGTTACCGTGTCATGGTTAAGGCTGTTTATATCAAGTTTCTTTAAAACTTAAAATAAAGCTGTGTCATAACTTGTTTTATATCGTTGGAAATTAATATACTTATTCGATAAAACATATTTAAATACAATGTATACTATTCAAATCCTTAACTCTGGTGCAACCGCCTTGCATTCTGCTTCATATGTGAAGGTGTATCATTAAAATATTACAAGCTTTCGTCATAGAACTACCGTGACAGAGTATATATCCGACCTCTGTGAGAACCGGGCTTGATGCGTGTGCAATAAAGTATCGCCCCAGCTGTTATGGAATTTGTTGTGTAAAGGAAGTCTCTTTGAAACGAAAATCCAGTCAAGGCGAAAAGTGTCGTCCGTAAAAAGCCTGTGCGAAATGCATAGGATAATCTGGGACTATACTTTACGCACACGCATTTCGCTCGTTTTTTCCCAGACTCCTGCTTATCTGAATTTTATACCTTGGTTCGGTAATAAGCTGTTTGTGGGAGCTCAGTATTAATATACCGATCCCAGTGTCGGATAAAGCACAATGGACGCCCATCAACAATGGACCTTTTGGGGACCACTCCCCAGGCCCAAAAACGGCCTAGTACCTATTAGAACGCCAGTGCCTAGTCGATTTCACTCGTTTAATTTACAAATAATAAATTTGTCACTTGGTCAGACAATGCCAAGCCTCTGATCGGACCATAACATTGAGATCAAATAATTGCTTTGTCAAGTCATTAGATTAGGATAAGTAAGTACCCCATGGGGCCCCTAACATTCGCAGGGCCCATAGGCAGTTGCATACTCTGCCTAATGGGTAATCCGGACCTGACCGATTCCAGTTACAGATTGTGACGAATACGGTGATTATTAAGCTCAATTTTACTGCATAGTGTAAGCACATAAATACGGGAACTTGTTTTCATTATATATCTAATTATCTAAACTGCTGGGGTTTCATTTTGTATATTTCTACCTAAGGTTAGAATAGCGACGGTTAGTATCGTTACGATGCTTTAAACGACACGGTAGAACGAACACATGGTCATGCAATTGGGAGTGGTTTTCTAATGCATTTCTTCGAATTGCTTAAAATAAACTTATGCCTTACAAAAACTAAAGCTTGATGCCTATATAGTGATCAATCTTATTTTCTGAAAATCGACGCGAACGCAAAAAAAAACGCGTCATACGAAAATGGGCCTTATGCCATATGTGGCATGATATATATATCTGTATTGCATCCATTTTTAAATTTCAAATCCAGATTATTTAACTCTGTTACTGGAACCAATGCCCCTACTTGAAATTACAGGAATTACAGAAAGATTTTATCAGCTATATCAATTATATTGCTTGTTGCCTTGCAGTATCCGCCCCATAGCAGCTGATTTCAAAACAGGGTTTTCTTAGTCTCGTGAACAAATATGTGTACTTCACTCCGCGTATATATTAATGACTCGATTACGTAAAAAGCTTCGATACATATAAACGGTTGAAATAATTCGAAAAATCTTACCTTATTGGAATATTTCCAACATGAAGTTTCGCAGTTAAAATGGCGAAGATGACCTGCTCATACCAATACTGGACTCTGGACTGCTTTTGGGGAGTAGAAATATACTATCAGCACAGACCCGATTGTACGTTTCGGCCTACTTTATCAGTTTTCAAGATGAAACTGAGATAACAACTACAATTTAATATTGCCACCACAAGATGTCGATTAAAATAAAGGGGTATCGCCGTAGTAAGAATTTTATTGATAAAAAAGAACACTCAAAGTAGAAAATCATTACCCGTAGAGACCAACCTATCCTTTCTTTGAGTTATGAATAGGCAAGGCAGTGTATGAAGATGCGATCAATAGAACGGCAGGGTCTTATGACGGTCACATATTAATAGAATATTTCATCAATAAAAACAAACAACAAGTATCATATGAGTTGAGACCTTGAAGAACAACCGATAGGAGCATGGTAATCAACAATTTTAGTGTTACGTTTACAAATTGTATAAAAATCAGGTTTAAAAGGACATAAACAACTAATCATAAGCGACGTTCGACAAATGCATACAGGCGATACTGTTCGGGTACTTAAAGAAAAAGGCAAACAAACGTTTAATTATGTCGTTTACACTTAACTAAATACAATAGCCAATTCTTGAACGGGGTTTGTTTACATAACTCTGATTAATACATGCGACATATCGCTTGGTCTACATTGTACATGATATATTAAACTCCTATGTGATAGCGCTATCATCGCAACACCAGGTACAAGGACCGCTTTCAAACATCGGCTACCCTTAACCCGTTTATGCCTAGTGGACTCTCCCATCCTTTTAAATTGGATCAATTTATTTCCAAAAGTATGGATGTCTTGTATATTTATATATATATTTAGAATATTTTTTACAGAAATTCCTTTAAGCAAACAGCGCATACCCTGATGAGACGCCGCATCATGCGGCGTTTCATCTGGGTCTACGCTGTTTGCCAAGGCCTTTTTTTTCTAGACGCTAGGCAAAAATGGGTAAAGGACTGGGTACACGTAGTACGGGACTCGGTGATCTTACGATAAGTTTACTTAACGACTGAATTGCGAAGTTTTTAAAACAATATAGTTTAAAGCCCCTATTACGCTCGAAATCAACGAATATTTCGTAAAATATTTCGTGAAATAATGATAACACATAAGCAATCATTGTTCCTTATAGCAATAGCAAAAATTTTAAAGCTAGATGTGGTCTGGTAACATAGATCTAACAAGATTTAAAATGCNGCAGCACCAGCAGCAGCACCAGCAGCACCAGCAGAACCTGCATCACCAGCAGCACCGGCAGTACCTGCATCACCAGCAGCACCAGAAGCACCAGCAGCAGTGATTGCATCACTAGCAGCACCAGCAGCAGTACCTGCATCACCAGCAGCCCCAGCAGCAGTGCCTGCATTGCCAGCAGCACCAGCAGCAGTACCAGCATCACCAGCAGCACCAGCAGTACCTGCATCACCAGTAGCACCGGCAGTACCTTCATCACAAGCAACACCAGCAGCAGTGCCTGAAGGACCAGAATTTATATTTCTTCTTAAGGCAAATTCTTTTTTATAACCACAATCGGAAGACTTAATAACTTTGTGTCAGTATACCACCTCCGTTTTATATTTATAGCCGGATATTTGCGTCAATCTTGATGTTAGTCGTGTGGTTTATTGCCCTGTTTATGTCAGACGAGAAAATAAAAGAACATCGTGTTAATGACCACGACGTAAACATTTCGCATGGTGGACGAATTAACCGACAATGGATTCTGTTGCATAAGTAATAATAATTGTCACCCTATTCGCTGGAGTTAAATTATAAATGAGCATGTTTTTTTTTTATAAATGTGTATGTTTTTTTATTATAAATGTGCATGTTTTTTGTTATAAATGTGCATGTTTTTGTCATAAATGTCCATGTTTTTGTTATAAATGTGTACGTTTATATTATAACGGGTACGTTAATGGTATTTAAGTATTTCAGAGTCGAAGTCCTTAACTTTTATTAATGATCATGATGTTGCATAAAAACAGGAATAAAATATGTTTTGTGTTTAAATTTATATCAGGAAAAATAACTATATTCGGATTATATCTATACTGAATATCAGTAAAAGATATGCAATTACTGCACTCAGAGATGCTAACTTCTGGCCACAGTAATAGGTCTTGTTCATTTAATGTTTAAAAAGACCTTGAACAAACATATTAGTGTATGTACAGACTACGTTCAATATACGTAATTGAGGAGCAGATATAGGGGTTTTACAAGTAAGTGTTAACATGTTATTATTGGGAATAATGTTGTTATACTGCAAGTCAGAGTTATGGGCCATAGTATGTGACCTCTCGTGATGCGCACTGAAGACACGTGTCCATTTTGAATATATGTCTTAGATACAGAGATATGTCCTCGTTGCTCGCAAACTTCAACAAGAATTACATTGTGCACACAAACCAAAACCTGACATTTTTAAGTACGAAAGAGGACATAATTCTGCCCAATGGCTGGAAATAACAATATGACTTGGTCATTTGTGGCGTGTTCTGATAAAACTGGTCAAAATGCTTGTGCGTAAATTGTCATTCCAGATTAGCCTGTGCAGTCCGCACAGGCTAATCAGGGACGACAATTTTCGCTTTTAAGGAATTTTTCGTTTAAATGATCTGTATTCTTAGCGAAAATCCAGTTTAGGCGGAAAGTGTCGTCCCGGATTAGCCTGTGCGGACTGTACAGGCTAATCTGGGATGACACTTTACGCACAAGCATTTTGCCCAGTTTTCTCAGAACACGCCACATTTGATCTTTATGACGAGCTTGAACACGAAGAGACATTGAATGGCAATAGGGACATATTTATGCATGATGGCTGGTAACATCCATCGGTATTAGTCAGTTGATCGTTATGAAAACTCTGAACAGGTAATGGACGTTTTATGGCAATAGCTGTAGAAGATGTAGACATTTGGAGTTATTGCACGCACGCGTTATCATGAAATTTCTATTAAAAAGATGCATATTTGTTTCTTAATTACAGGTAAGTTTTATGTCAGTTTGTCAGTTACTCAAATAACGACGCCTAACACATAATAATAATGTTTATTCGCTCAAGAATAAACTCTCTTATTCAACGCAAACGCGATTTTCCTAAGGGATCGCCGAAACCCATACCCCACTGTTATAACCCATCCTACCCAGTCTACTGTAACACATAGACTCGTCCACTAAGTACAAAACCACTGCCCGTGAAAATTGTCGGTCTTTTACCTGCTGGTCGCATCTCAGGGTATGTCGTTCTATGGTTTACACATGTTTACATTTAAACCACGTGNACAGACAATATAGCACAAACGAAAGTTACTACAAAGTATATTGCAAATGCTGCAAAGCACCTCCCGCGGTATACGTCGGCAGAGTTAACGGGTGATGTCTGTAACCCTGGGCAGTCATCGTGTGGTGCGGCTCCGTCATCAACGGATTCGTAAATGCAGACGACAATAAAGGGATACTGGTTGTTATGGGAACTGTCGAGAAATACGGTGTCGACAGCGAGGACGGTGTGTGGTAAGGTGGCGACAGACGAGGGTGTCCCGGAAGTTGCTGTTTGTTGTTGTTTGGACTGAGAGCGCCTGTTTGCATCCATGGGGAGTTGAAATAGGTTGAATGCTGCGGTGAGGGCGAGATCATGTTGCCGTACATAGAGGTGTATGAGGGAACGGGAGACAACATCGGAGACACTGTCATGAAGGACTGACCAGGGAAGTTGTTCATGGTGTTATTGACTCGCCTACGCCACCTAGCGCGCTTGTTCTGGAACCAGATCTGAAAATAAAGGATATTGGTGGTACTAGATATAATCGTGTTATGCAGCAATGGTTGTATAAGCAGCGAATAGAAGGATCAGTGTGGGAGCAGTGGTCTAATGGTAGGACGCTTGCTTAGAGATCGAGAGGTCCCTGGTTCGAATCCCGCCCTGACCACTGGAATTTTCCTGAGCAAGATATTTATCCCACATCTGCTCCTCTCCACCCAGGTGTATAAATGGGTACATGTGAGGGAAATAAGCCAATGTGCCGTGGCTGCATACTGTGCCAAGATGCTAACGGACGACTTACGACCCAGTGATCAGGGGAAAATGTGAAGCGCCTCTGAACGAACATACTGTATGAAAAGGGCGCAATATAAATGTGGTAATACAAATAATAAAAAAATATCAATCAGGTACTATATCGTTAGGGATATCGGTTGATGCCAAATTGGGGATTGTGTATGCATTAGCAGCTGTCTTCAAATGTCCTTTACAATAATACACGATATGGATCATTTCAATTTAGAATCGGCTACGGATATTCATACTGGGAAGGTTTAATCTATCGTATCAAATGCCCATACTTATGCCATTTATTGACAACTGCCTTACTTGAATAAGAGGTATGGGACGAATGGGCGTAGAAAGGATTCCATTACCAATCCCCACACAAGTTATGTGCCGCGGATCGACCCGCGATCATCGGAATTGTAGTCCAGCGCAATATGCGTATACAAGTAATTAAATATTGATATGTTGGTATATTTGACTATAGTACAAGCAACAACAACAACAACACTGGCAAGAGACGCACCTTGATTTTGTTCTCGGGCACTCCGAAGTCGTTGGCAATGTTCTCCATCGTCTCAGACTCGGGATACGGATTCTCGTGAAAGAGTTTCAGAAACGTCTGTATCTGTTCATATGTGTAGTTGATTCGCGCCTTTTTCTTGGTCATCTGCTCTGAGCTGGTTTTCGGGCTGGTTACCGGCTGCTTAGGTGCGGGCTCCGGAGACGCGCGCTCACTGCCGGAAGATATGTCGGTACATCCGGAAGACGAAAAGGGAGATGAATCCAGAGATGACATTGACGAATCGCTCTTATTTGGAGTTACTTGACGCACTTCGCATCCGTTGAACGGAAGTGTTTCAGGTTCGAGTTCGTCTATAAATACATTTATAAATAGGGTTGATGGTCCTTCCGAACACATTTATTACTATTTATCGAATTAAAAATCGTTTGTAACACATTTTAAGAGCAATTGTATTTTTGTGTTCATGTTAAGACCATCAAATTGATTGAATTTAAATGGGGATACAACTATTGAATGTTCATACGAGTCATACGAGAGATAACATTGGTTCATTACCATTTATGATATAATTTAGTATTTATAATATATATGTTTTCACTTATACTCACAGGTGTTCGCCTGAAGAATCTTGTGTCTGTAAGACAGGAAGCGTGAGGTTGTGTACGGCGTGTAACGCGTCGCACTGGACAGACTTGTGGGCGAGTGACCTTCACCTTTCAGTCGCGGTGAGATTCTCTGGATCGTCTGTGGGAGCGCGTGCGTAGCAACGCTACTGGCGAAGCTGCATTTTGGAACTTCAGACAACCAATCTATACACGGCAATGGTCGGACCTCGCTTTCACTGTTCATCTTGGCATCATGTGACGTCAGAGATGACACTGCGTTTGAAACGTCATCCGAGCGATAGTTTTTGGCTGTCGTCTGCAGCCACCAATTGCCAGCAGACTGAAACGTCTGTATTATAAAAATAAACAATACAAGATTGTATGGCATAAACCAATCAACAATAAGCGACTTATGAAACTTAATTTAATATGCTACGAGTATTTAATCAAAATGCGTAAATATTAATGAATATAATAATACCGATAGCTTATTTTAGTAGTTTCATATTTTATTTAAGTGACACATAGTACATACATAAAGTAACTATTATATACTATTTCAAAATCGAAATAAAATTATGAAATGTTTAGTATATTGAATCATAAAATATTTCGATGTTTGCAGTACTACCCAGCCATGCAAATGGCTTTCTAGTCACTATTTTATATATACTTTTTTTAAACAAGTTTTTGAGTTTATACTTACAGGTTCGTGCATAATTGTATGAAGAGTCTAAATATTTTTCATTTGATCTCGTCAACAACCTGATTATTTTTTTGACAATAACACTGCGAAACATTCGTTATATATTAGCGGGTAAGCAGAAACCGTTGACAGAATCGAGTGAACTCAAAACACAGAGAGCAAACTGCAAACTGGGTACGTACGCGAGTATGAATTCAATTCAAGATGTTTTGGCAATCACAACGACGTAACGAGCTTTCAAAGGGCCGATCATTCACACATTGTGTACCATTCCAGCATTAACTGTGTTTGGATTACCTGCCTTTGTTCAATGATTGCGCGTGACAAACACGTGATTTACGTCGTGCAGCATCTCGAGCAAGTGATTAGTTAACTGCAACGTGTCACTAATTGCAAACATGCCCGTCACTGCGATTGTTGCATTCAAACTTGTTTTATGAGACAATATGTTGCATGTAAATGTAATCTCGTATGACATGATTTAGTAATACTTAATGTAATTATGTCATGGAAAGGAGCCTGCACAAAAAAATAATTTTAAAGCGAATACATGTATATGATCAGAATGATTAAAATCTCGGTTTCACGAATGTATGGTTCCTCAAGGGAGTCTTCCACTTAGTGTATTGTACAAACATTAAATGCCTTACCTTAAGCATCTTAAGATGGCTATTTTTTTGTTTTTGGTGATATATGAAGATGTCATAGAATTGATGCAAACATATCCACACATACAAATAAAGATACGGGCATCAATAGGTATAGAAATTTCACAAAAATTGTATGTTTGAGTTATATTGTAAATTTAATTTGAAAAATAATAATAACAAAAAATCTATGAGAACATGAAACTATAGTATGCAGCATTTACAGTGTAACGTTCGGTAAACGTACCTAGTCCACTCGTACGTAATTACAAAGACCACGTCATTACATATGAGACCACGTAATTACATATGAGACCACGTTATTACAAATGAGACCACGTTATTACATATGAGACCACGTTAATACATTTGAGACCACGTTATNTATGAGACCACGTAATTACATATGAGGCAACGTTATTACATATGAGACCACGTAATTACATATGAGACCACGTTATTACATATGAGACCACGTTATTTCATACGAGACCACGTAATAACATATGAAGCCACGTTATTACATATGAGACCACGTAATTACATAGACCACGTTATTACAAGATATAACCTTTTTGTTATAAAAGAGATCATTAATTTGTAGGACATATATTTGAACAATGAACAGGGTTATCTATGTTGCATATAGATAAAGAACGCTTGAATATACCGGTTGAGACAACACCAACCTCGACTGATATCACTGCATGCTTGCTTAAGTCACACGTGTGAGTTAATCATCGCATTATATCATCAGTACAACGAGTTCGTCTTCATGATTGCTAAATGGTTAAATATCATATAATACAGTCTGTTCCCAAATAAATATGTGGAGAAACGTTTCGACAACCAATACTTAATGGTTTTACTTTTGGTCCCCCCCCCCACCGTACTCGAGGAAAGCCTCTAACGTTGACATGGTATACCATGGATCGCACATTGAGCGCGAAGAAAACACTGAAATGTGTCACGGTCTGAGAAAACTGGGCATAATGCATGTGCGTAAAGTGTCGTCCCAGATTAGCCTGTGCAGTCCGCACAGACTAATCCGGGACAACACTTTCCGCATAAACTGGATTTTCGCTAAGAAGAGACATCATTTAAACGAAAAAATCCAAAAAGCGTAAATTTTCTTCCCTGATTAGCCTGTGCGGAATGCACATATGAGACCACGTTATTACATATGACCAATACTTTATGGTATTTTGTTGGTCCCCCCCCCACCGTACTCGAGGAACGCCACTTACGTTGACATGTTCAACCATGGGTCGCACATATGATCCTTACTCTGTGAAAAGACGGTTTAATGCATGTGCGTAAAGTACCGTCCCAGATTAGCCTGTGGAGTCCGCTCAGGCTAATCAGGGACAACACTTTCCGCTTAAAAAAAAAATGTTTCAATAAAATATCTTCTTACCGAAAACCCAGTAAAGGCGGAAAGTGTCGTCCCTGATTAGCCTGTGCGGACTGCACAGGCTAATCTGGGACGACTCTTTACGCACCTGCATTAAACCGTCTTTTCACAGAGTGAGAATCACACATTTTTAATAACCGCGAGTAGGCGTGTGTGTATATTATTCGCTGCATACATACCATCGAAAGCTTGGACAAGCCAAAACCTCTGTTAAAATCAACCAAAAGAGATGTCAAATGCGGCATTGGGGAAATAGCTTTGATAACCCAACACCTCCGGACCTCCCAATAGTGTATTTAATACAGACATGCTTATATAGCATGTTACTATTGAAACAAACTGTATGCGGGTTTTTGGACAAAGACAAATCTAAATACAATACACTTCCTGAAGAAATAGTCACACACAAAGTGTCGCTTAGCGAATTGAAAGAAGTTTTCATGTCAATTTTGAATTAACTTATATGATTTAAATTAACTACGTGCTAAGATAAAATATTTACAATATGATTTATAATGTATGATTTTCTTTAGAACACTTATACAAAAGAGATAAAAATAACACACAACTATAAATAGCGAAATTATTGTTTAGAATACCAGATAACTAATAAATGTTAAAGTGAGTAAGCTTTTGTCAAATATTTATGGATTTATACAAAGATCTATTAATATACCAATAGATCTTTGATTTATATGAAATGTGTAAAAAACTTAGTATATATATATTTCAATATAAATGAAAATAAAAGTTAAGATAAGCATGTGTCGAAACATACGAAATAAACCAGATATTTTATTCTGAAATCGAAAATGTCTGTACAGTCGAATTCGCCAGCTTGTAAATCATGTATGTACGATGTGAATCTAAATTTAGATTTACGGATCATTTTAATTTCCGGCAACGATATCTATTCATTTCGACACACGAACACTAACTCCGATCCTAAAAAAAGACGAATGCTTCTGTTATTGTAGGAAAATATGTACGAAATATTTTCGTAACAATCGGCTCGCGGCGCTAATTTGTCTTTGCTGCATATTATGAAATTCGTCTTCAATGTATACTTTTTCTTGTCTATTTGGTGTTATTGTAACATATTTTTATCAATATATTACAATTTTACACATGAGAAAATCGTGCATACTCACTTTATTAAACCAAGTACAATAGTTAAAGATATTTCGTACATATTTTCCTACAATAACACGTACATTCATGATTTACATGCTGGCGAATTCGACTGTACAGACATTTTCGATTTCAGAATTAAATATCTGGTTTATTTCGCATTTTTCGACACATGTTCTTCTTAACTTTTATTTTGATTTATATTGAAATTTATGTATACTACGTTTTTTACACATTTTATATACATTCATAAATATTTGACAAAATCGTGCATACTCACTTTAATATCAATAATACACGTTTATGTCTTGTATTGCGTATGAAAGCTGTATAACTCGTCAATTAAAGTAATTGAATATATTTATAAGAAATAAAATATTTAAAGGGAATCATGGTGGAATACAGATATTTCATTCTCAGTGACAGAGCTAACGCCTATAAGCAGAACAAGAGGACCCTTTAACGCTCACCTGATATACTGTAGCCCAGTGGTACAAGTCTCGGGACCCCGGCATTATAACACAATAGAATATGGAAAATTACTTAAACTGGATGTTTGATTTCGAAACATCAGAACGAAGTCCGTTGAGTGTTAAGCGGGGAATGTTGCACTTAATCACGAGAATTGTCAGATGGGGTCAATAATTGGATAAACTTATCTCCAAAATTGTATGCAAAGCGGGAAAAAAAGTTTACATAAGTTATCCATGTGACCTTGAATATAAAATCAAAGGAAGTCATCATGTATTAAAGACCAATCACTTAGTGAAATATAAAATATTTGCAATTAATAGAACGGAAACCCAGTATTACATATGTGATCTTTGTGACCTTGACCTTTGTCGTACTAAACATAAAATAACGACGGACCTGGTTTTCATAAAACCAAGTATCAAGTAAAATATTAATGATCTTCATTCTTAAGGTCTCTATGTTTTTTTTTAGCGAAAACATGTTTTGCATAAGTGACCCATGTGATCTGACCTTTCACCTACTATTGGACGTTAAAGCGGGACTGTACGATTTGTATATGTGTTAAATTTTAATATATTGATAACATTATGTTACGATGAAACAA
>VMBQ01012979.1:0-12109 GCA_007657795.1 Dreissena rostriformis
TTTTTTCAAGGGTAAAAAAGTTGGATTTTTGTTGCGTTGTTTTTTATCTGAGAAAATAAAGAAGTATTCATTACCTATAGGAAATTGTTTGCTTTAAATAGGAGCATCAGCTCCAAACTCAATTAGACATTGACTGACTCTGGAGCGGTTGGTAATAAATAAATGTCCATGTAAATGTTCTGGTTGTATATGTTAATTGTTTGCAGCATGACTTATCCTAATAATAATTACCAGCACATACTATTATGCTGTTATATGCCAAATATTTGGGATTGTGTCGAGTAATTCTCTTGCAATCATTTACCTAGTAATACCACTATTATGCAATAAAGTTTTTAGTGTATTCAGTGTATAACATATGAGCTCTGGAAAAACAGGGCTTAATGCATGTGGTACGGTGTCCTAGATTAGCCTGTGCATGTTAAAATGGTATGCACCTGTTGCAAATTTTTGGAATCAAATTAATTATCAATTCTCCAAATAAAAACACTTAAAAAAAAAGCCTGACCAATGTGGCATGACTTTTTTTGTAACTGATAAATTTTAACTGTTTTTTTTTATAAGATTCTTTTCAAATGAAGTGAAAGGTAACATTAACATTGTAAAACATTAAAATGTGTTGAAATTGAAATTAAATTTTGAAAAGGAAAAATAAATAAATAATAACAATAAAAATAAAAAACATTACAAAACAAAGTATTTTGTGAAGATGGAATAAGATATCAATCTTGGAATAAACTGCGTTTTTCCAAAAATGCATTTTATGCAGTTTTACCTTTTGCATTTATTAATTTTGACAAATAAAAGTAAAAAAATACTATTGTATATTAACTAACATAATTTACATTGATTTCACTACAAAACTAGATGTTAAATTGGATTTCTTATACATCCAAAAAAATCAAACCGCATCAATGAACAGTTTTAAAATACAGTTAAAAGTCATGGAAAAATGCTTATAACACTGAAAGTATTGACAGAATATTACAAAAATATATCCAGAACATAAATAATAAGTTTTGTTTGAGAAAATCACCAAAATGATGTCCATTCTAAGTTTGATGTCTTATTCTAGATTCACAAAATACATTGTTACAAGGAGAAAACTGGCGGGGAGTAGTAATCTAATTAAGCCTCGCTTTGGGAAAACTGGGCTTAATGCATGTGGGTAAAGTGTGGTCCCAGATTAGCCTGTGCAGTCCGCACAGGCTAATCAGGGACAACACTTTCCGCCTAAACTGGATTTTCAGTAAGAAAAGATAAGTTGTTACGAAAAATTCCATTAAAGAAGAAAGTGTCGTTCCTGATTATAGCCTTTGCGGACAGCACATTCTAATCCGGGACGACACCTTAAGCAGATGCATTATGCCCAGTTTTCCCAAAAACGCGGCTAAACTGTCAAGGAGAAAATGGGTGTAATCTAATTACGGATGCTAATTCAGTCTTTATGTCTATGTTTTTGTTGTTGGGAAATTTGTCATGCTAGCAATCTGCAGGAAATGGTGTTGAAATATCCTGTTTGGGAAGTTTTGCCATTACTAATTCATGGTTTCAATGAGGTCTGTGAAATAGTATGTCACCATGGTGACAAAATGTGTGTTATAAAAAACATTAATTCTGGTTAAATTGAGGTTTTACCAAAAGAGGATTGTATTACTGACGTATAGAATTTCCAGGTTATCTTATTATCATAACAGATGGGATGACACTGTAATTATAAGCTTGGGTACTAAATGTCACCATGGTGCCTACATTTGTGTTGAAACACACATCAATTCTGGTTAAATGAGGTTTTAACAAAGTTATAAGATTGTATTGCTGACTTGCAGAATTTCCAGGTTATTTAAGTATCATAACAGATGGAATGACACTGTAATGAGCTTGGTTTACCAAACATTATCATGGTGCCTAAATTTGTTTTGAAAACAAAAAACACATAAATTCTGGTAAAATGAGGTTTAAAAAAATAGGATTGTATTGCTGACTTTCAGGAAATCAGACCTTATAATCATAACAGATCGGATGACACTGAAATAAACCGAACCATTCTGCCTACATTTGTGTTGAAAACCATAAATTCTGGTCAAAAGGATGACTCCGGTAATTATATAAAAAGATTGTGTTGCTGACTCGCAGAAATTCAGACTTTCATCAAGGATAGATGACAACGTATTAAACTTGGGTTTACCGCAATCATAAAACATTAAATTCTAATTACTTCTTGTTTATTTATGAATATTTTTCTCGAAATTTCCCAATATGAGCCTCGCTCTGGGAAAACAAGGCTTAATGCTAGTGCTTAAAGTGCCGTCCCAGATTAGCCAGTGCCGCAAGTCGACTCAGGCTAATCAGGGACGGCACTTTCAGCTTTGATTGTATTTTTTTGTTTTAAAGAAGTCTCTTATTAGTGAATATCTAGTTTAGGCGGAAAGTGTCGTTCCTGATTAGCCTGCGCTGACTACACAGGCTAATCTGGGACACTATTTGACGCACATGCTTAGCCCCATTTTCTAGCGCGCTTCTTATTTATGGAACATTACTCTAATATCATTTCATACAGATTCCATAATCTCACAATGGAATCTTAGCCTGGAAAAAAAACAGTTGTATGGAATTTTTTGTAACGTTATGTTCACTTATCCAATGCATCAAAGAAAGAAAGAATCTGGTTATGTACACAAATTACTGGATGCAACTTTACCTCATTATCACAAGCTACCTTGTTACATATGTCGGTATTAAAAAAAGACGTGTGTTTTATTGTTGGATAATCAATTCCATGTTTTATCTTCTTTGATATCAAAGACTGATTGTAGAACGAAAGCCCCTTGCCAAAAAAGGTTTATGTCTGTTCTGTTAAGAATACTTAGGCCCTTTATATGTCTCACAAACTGGGCTTAATGCATGTGCGTAGAGTTTCGTCCCTATAATTAGCCTGTGTGGATTGAGCAGGCTTATCTGAAACAACTCTATGCGCATAATAATAATAATAAAACTCAATTAAGCCTTCCCATTGGTCAGTTGGAGAATATTCCCATGCTTTTAGCGAATTGAAAGCTTACAAGTTATAATTGGCAAACACTTTTATGATACAACTCAGCAAGTTTATGATGAATTCTTCTGGGTGAGGGAGTTGGGTGGGTTTGTGGGGGTGGATGGGTAACAGTAAGTGAAGATACCGACAGATGGTTGATGTTGGTGAATTAACAGGGAATGAACAATAGCATGTGTTGTCTGCTAGAAATTAACCTGTGTCTGCCGTTTGCAACCACAAGCTTAGCAATAACTATGGAGCTGTTTTGGTATGTAATATACAACAATTTGGAGCCTGAATAAAATTGATTACATAAGTCATTATTTGTTCAAAAACTCTTCCGGAAAAAGATAACAATTCTGTAACACCTTAACACAAAACATTTCATCCCTTGAAAACGAGAACGCGTTATCAGCATGATGAGAACACAAGTAACACAATGTAGCTTTCACCTGATGCTTTCTCATTAACACTGTTATTATTACAGGTGATATGATGCTATTAATAGCTTTATTATCCTTAATTAACATTGTGCTCTGTCTGTGCTTTGTGATACAGGAGACTGGGTTGTGAGTTATTGATTTTAACCACTTCCCAGTCTGAAATACTGAAATATTAGCTGCTGCACAGCCCAGGGGTGTTAACATGTGAAATCTTTATAATGCTTAATTAACATTGTGCTCTGACTGTACTTTGTTATACAGGAGACTGGGCCAGTGAGTTATGGATTTTAACCAGAGCCCAGGCTGAAATACTAGCTGCTGCAGAGCCCATTATTTTGAACAGAGCATTCAGGGATCAATATTGGTGGTGCATTCTGGGATCAATACTGGTGGTGCATTCTGGGATCAATATTGGTGGTGCATTCTGGGATCAATATTGGGGGTGCATTCTGGGATCAATATTGGGGGTGCATTCTGGGATCAATATTGGTGCACAATGAAATGTAACTCATTGTCAAGCAGGTGATAATTAGTACCGGAGCTGACAGAGTTAGTGGCTGTGCTTTTATTTAATGGGATGATTTATGGGGCTCTTACTACTTGTATTATTTGAGTTTCATTCTGGGAAAACAGGGCTTATTGCATGTGCTTAAAGTGTTTTCCAGGATTAGCCTGTCAGGGAGGACACTTTCCGCTTTAACTGGATCCCTGATAAGCCTGTGCGGACTGCACTTGCTTTAAGTTCTGTTTTTCTAGAGCAAGGCTCAGTTGTAACTTCACACCCTAGAGAAAGTAAAAATCTTCTCATGGGGGATAACGAGAGAATGCTGTAGAATCAGTACATTAGCAAGCAATGTCTTTCTATTGATATTGATTTTGTTCCATATTATTGTTGAACTATAAACATCTTTTTTTTGTAAATGTACCATGAATAGGCTTCTTATATTCATCTTGAAAATATTGATATACCTATATATGCCCTAATCACACAGTCATTCGATCCTAATGTTATCAAGCCAAAGTGGATCCAGAGATTTCAGGGCAATGTTGACTTTGGAACTAGGAAATCAGGCATATTTGTATTAAACATGTTACATAGTACTGAATACCATAGTCATATTAACTATGAAAACTTGCTTTTTTGTTAGCATTTTTGCATGTTTAAAATTAAAATAAATTCTATTAAGTGTTGCACAGTGTGCCATATATATATAGAGTTTAAACTGAGGTCCACCTAGTGTTGCTATATTATAATACTTTTTTCTTTTTTAAGTTTTTTATTTTCATGTATATATTTTTTAGTCTAATACTTATACATGAAGCCCCCGTCAATAGTTATGATACAGGTCAAAGGCATCCTGTTCATACCGTTCAACGTTTGTGTTGGTAGAATGATATGGTTATGGGCACAAATGATTAAATTGACATAAATATGTTATAGACAACAAATAATAATATAGAATAATAATAATAATAATATAATAGTAATAAAAAGAATTGCTTTTGGAACTTTATCATAAGCAATTACAGCTAGCATGACTGAACATTACAATAATTTGAATAAAAGTACATAAACTCCATACATTGTGCAAGGAAAACATTACAAGGTTTTCATCCAGTAAGTCCTATAAGAACCATCCAGTCAGTCCTATAAGAACCATCCAGTCAGTCCTATTAGAACCATCCAGTCAGTCCTATAAGAACCATCAAGTAAGTCCTATAAGAACCATCCAGTCAGTCCTATAAGAACCATCAAGTAAGTCCTATAAGAACCATCAAGTAAGTCCTATAAGAACCATCATGTCAGTCCTATAAGAACCATCAAGTAAGTCCTATAAGAACCATCAAGTAAGTCCTATAAGAACCATCATGCAAGAATCTCTCAGCACTTACCTGGAATCTATCACCAGCTTTTAACACTGCATACTCCTGTCACAGAGGATACACACTGATTTGCACAACTAACTGCAGGCTATATTCTACAAAATATCCACTTAAACATGCAGGCTTTATCTCCAACAGTTTTCCACTGGCATACAAAATATCCCTTGAAACATTCAGGCTATATATCAACGATTTTCCACTGGAAATACATGGCTATACATCAACGATAATCCGCCCAGAAAGAAACATCTCTTGTAGTCAGCAGGGTGCTTACTAGTCACACATTTCCTGCCCTATCCTATTGGCCTGGCGACTTCCTTCGGAAATAGATTATGAAGTCGTAGAAGAGTCACCACAATATTGGAAAAAAAACGCTTCAGTAACTATAGTGATTTGCAAGTGAGTGATTGGACATTGGTGTATTCCGTGTCCCTCACGATCAATACCGTAACTTCAATGAGCCTCAAGGCATTGTTTTTATTGACTACACTAGTGTCACTTGACTGGGAAAATTGGCTTTTTTCGTTTTACAAATTGCTTTTACTTTAACAGGGGTGTGATTTCTCTTCCTTTCAGCTGATTTTCATCCCTTTTAATGTCAAACTTATTTTACAAATAGTTATTTACTTTGCTGGATCTTTGTACACATGAAGAGTTGAATTGAACTCTGTGAGGGGGTCAGGGTATTTTCCTCCCTTGAGGTGGTTCTTAAATCCCTGTTTAAGACTGATGTTGGCTGTGCTTGTAAAGGACATGTTTGTTTACATCTCATTAGAATGTATTCCGTGTCCCTCACGATCAATACCGTAACTCCAATGAGCCTCAAGGCATTGTTTTTATTGACTCTACACTAGTGTCACTTGACAGGGTAAAATTGGCTTTTTTCGTTTTACAAATTGCTTTTACTTTAACAGGGGTGTGATTTCTCTTCCTTTCAGCTGATTTTCATCCCTGTTAATGTCAAACTTATTTTACAAATAGTAATTAACTTTGCTGGATCTTTGTACACCTGAAGAGTTGAATTGAACTCTGTGAGGGGGTCAGGGTATTTTCCTCACATGAGGTGGTTCTTAAATCCCTGTTTAAGACTGATGTTGGCTGTGCTTGTAAAGGACATGTTCGTTTACATCTCATTAGAGTGTATTCTTATATAGGAGCCTCAAGGCATTGTTTTTATTGACTCTTCGCTAGTGTAACTCGACAGGGTAAAATTGTTTTTTTTTTCGTTTTCATTTTACAAATTGCTTTTGCTTTAAGACTGATGTTGGCTGTGCTTGTAAAGGAAATGTTCATTAACATCTCATTAGAATGTATCTGGCTGTGGTAATGACATTTGTTACTGACACGCTGTCAAATCAATCTCTATTTTCCAGAGAAAATAAGACATTTCGCTGACATATAATTTACTCTAGGTTCTTATCAATGATAATATAACGTGCTCTGTCTCAAAATAGAATTGTTCCGGAAAATGCTTTTTTTATGTTGAATAACAATAACTTCTCTATGGAAATTGATTATTAATAAAGACACATTTTTTATGTTGGTAAGTGTTTAAGCCCTGTTTAAATTTCATCTGGATAATTTTATTAATTATATTTGCACTTTCCAAGTTTAAGTTCACACATTAATATTGTTGTAAATATTTGAATTAAAATAAAAATCCTAGGTGATAAATTCAACACAAAATAATGATACACTCTGAAAAACAATCTGCTATTTGCATGCAACAAATTCACTTACTAAGAAAAAGGAAACAAAAATTAGAAATACTTGCAAATACAGTGAAACTTGTCTAAACTGCCCAGTAATCACCTTGGCCCCATTTTATTAAGCATAGTAACATCAATGACAGTCCAAGGTCACTCACAGACTTACATCAAAATAACACAGACTTACATAAATCACAGACTTATATAAATCAAGGACTTACATCAATCACATACATGCATCAATCACAGACTAAGGTAACTCACAGACTATAATTAATCACAGACTTACATAAATCTAAGACTTACATCAATCACAGACTTACATCAATCACATACATGCATCAATCACAGACTAAGGTAACTCACAGACTACAGCGATTTGTCTTGTCCGATTGGGAAAAGTACCCGTACCGGTCCAATTGGGAAAAATCGAGTCGTGAAAACCTCAAAATTGGGAAAAATCAAGTCGTGAAAACCTCAAATTGGGAAATTGGTTTATTTGATTTTTTGCTCCCAAATACTTTAAAATTGAAAACTTAGTGTTTTCAAGCTGTCAATATTATATTTACCTAGGTTCAAGCCATATAACTGCAAAGGGAAACTAACTAAATGTTGCTTTTTCAAAAAAAAACAAAAAAAACACATTTTTTTTTCCCTTAAATTGGGAATTTTTTTGACAGCAATTGGGAAATTTGTAGTTTTTTCGTAATTGGGAAAGTGCCGTTTACCGGAACTTTATAAAGAAGGAGGAAAATCGCTGGATTAACATTAATCAGAGACTTGCATCGATCAGAGACTAACATCAATTACATAAATCACAGACTAGCATAAATCACATGCTATACATCAATCACAGACTTGCATCAATCACAGACTTGCATCAATCACAGACTTGCATAAATCACATGCTATACCATCAATCACAGACTTGCATCAATCACAGTCTTGCATCAATCACAGACTTTCATCAATCACAGACTTGTATCAATCACAGACATGCGTCAATCACAGACTTGCATCAATCACAGATTTGCATCAATCACAGACTTACATCAATCACAGACTTACATCAATCACAGACTCACATCAATCACAGACTTGCATCAACCACAGACTTACATCAATCACAGACTTACATCAATTACAGACTTACATCAATCACAGACTTACGGTGAAGATTCAATTTATTATGGGTTCCTAAATGTATCAATATTTTTTTAAATTATTACCAATACATAGTGTATACATGTATTTATTTATCCAAACAACTTTTTATATCAATTTGCATCATTTACTGTAATTCTACAGACTTAAAACTATGTGCCTAAGTTTGATTATTGTGTTAATTTCTTTGTAAAAAAAAAAATAAAAGAAAAGAAAGTTGATATAATATTACAAATATTTTAGAATTTCCATGTTGTTTTCATTGGCCTGTTCACTATTTTAATTAACACCATATGTTAATTAGGGGCGGAGCCTTCTTATGATCTTTCTAAAGACAATAAGTACAGGTTCTTTGCATAAAATGGCTCAAGAGTCCCTATCATTCCCATCTACTTAGCAATGCTGACTTCCTTATATAAAAAAGCACCCTAGATTTTGCAGCAAAAGTGCTCTTATCACAAGAAGGAAATAACAGAACACTTTAAATTCCAATTGCTTTCTTCAGTCATACAAAAAATAATATTACAAAGTGTTTCCCTATTATCCTATCTTGTTATTACACCACCACTACTACTACTTCTACTACTACTACTACTACTACTACTACTACTACTACTACTACTACTACTACTACTACTGCTGCTGCTGCTGCTGCTGCTGCTGCTGCTACTTCTACTACTACTTCTACTACTACTACTACTGCTACTACTACTACTACTACAACTTCTACTACTACTACTACTACTACTACTACTACTACTACTACTACTACTACTACTGCTACTACTACTACTTCTGCTACTACTACTACTACTGCTACTGCTACTGCTGCTGCTACTGCTGCTGCTGCTGCTACTGCTGCTGCTACTGCTGCTTCTGCTGCTGCTGCTGCTGCTGATTCTAATACTACTACTACTTCTTCTACTACTGCTGCTGCTGATACTAATACTACTACTTCTACTACTACTGCTGCTGCTGCTGATACTAATACTACTACTGCTACTGCTGCTGCTGCTGATAATAATGCTACTACTACTACTACTTCTGCTACTACTGCTGCTGCTTCTGCTGCTGCTTCTACTGCTGATACAAATACTACTACTGCTACTGCTGCTGCTACTGCTTCTAATGTTGTGTTTTTATGTATTGTCTTGCACAAGTTGATTTTGTGAAAATGCTCATCTGGGACGACCTTTTAAGCACATGCATTAAGCCCAGTTTTCCAATAGCGAGACTCATTTCTATTCCACATTCTGCAGGGGTCATGACCTCTGACAATCTCCTGGGCAGGGATCATGGGCATTATGGGAGGATGAAAACAAGTCCTAATGTGATCCCTGTTTGGAAGGGTGCCCATCAAAACAAACCAAAACAGACAGCAATTATAGGAGAATAATTACTGATCGGGCACTTTTGTCACATGTGCAGGATTGACCGTCTGGCAGAGTGTTTTCATGACCACAGTGACCGCATTGGTCAGTAGTGATCATTACTGGTCATATTGTATGAGCTGACTCATTCAACCTCGTTCTGGGAAACAGGGCTTCATGCATGTGCATAAATTTTCCCAGATTCACCTTTGCAGTCTGCACAGGCTAATCAAAGACACACTTTCAAATTTCATGGTATAATTATTTTTTTATTAAAGAAGGTTTTGTCTTAAAGAAAGTGTCTTCCCAGATACGCCTGTGCAGTCCACACAGGCTAATCAGGGACGACACTTTCCACTTTCACGGTATTTTTTGTTTAAAGAAGGTCCTGTCTTAAAGGTAATCCAGTTGAAGCAGAAAGCATCGTCCCTGATTAGCCTGTGCAGACACACATGCATTTAGCCCAGTCAGAAAGAGGTTTAACTTGTCAAATTTGTTTAGAATGGACTTGCTTACAGCAACAAAATCCATTTTGCGGACTGCACAGGCTAATCTGGGACGATACTTTATACACATGCATTAAGTCAGGTATTCCCAGAGCAAAGCTCAAATTCTGACTTTTCCTCAGTCCCTCCAGTGTCTTAAAAAATTAATGAAACTTTCTCATGACATTTTAAAAACATTATGAGGCTAACTGTCTAACATTGTGCAAGTGATACCAACATGGAAATGTTAAATGCTAAATGAGGCTGTAGATGCCATCTTGTATTGATGATTAGTCATAAGAGTTTAATGATAATAAACTAAAGCTCTTGAAATTATTTTAAAATATTTTTTCACTTTATTATTATCTTGTTTAATTGTGCATGGCTTAAAACTCAGAAAGGGAATAATGGACTTTTAGCATTTAAAATTAGTCCTTTATTGCCCCAGACAATGTTTGCAGCTAACTAAATTGCCCATGGATTGTTTCCACAATGCACATCAAAAGTGTATATATGGTGCTCCTTTAATGTATCCATGGTGCTTCTTTAATGTATCTATGGCGCTCCATTAATATATCTATGGCGCTCCATTAATATATCAATGGCGCTCCTTTAATATATCTATGGAGCTCCTTCAATATATATATATATATATATATATATGAGGCTCCTTTAATATATCTATGGCTTTCCTTTAATATATCTATGGGGCTCCTTTAATATATCTATGGCGCTCCTTTAGTATATCTATGGCGCTCCTTAAATATATCTTTGGCACTCCATTAATATATCTAAGGTGTTCCTTTAATGTTTTTATGGAGCTCCATTAATATATCGAGGATGTTCCTTTAATATATATATGATGCTCCTTTAATATATCTATGGTGTTCCTTTAATATATCTATGGTGCTCCTTTAATATATCTATGGTTCTCCTTTAATATATCTATGGTGTTTCTTTAATGTATCTAGGATGTTTCTTTAATTTATCCATGGTGCTCCTTTAATATATTTATGGTGTTTCCTTAATGTATCTATGGTGCTCCTTTTATATATCTATGGTGCTCCTTGTATTATATCTATGGTGCTACTTTTTAATATCTTTGGTGTTCCTTTAATATATCTATGTTACTCCTTTAATATTTTTATGTTGTTCCATAAATGTATCTATGGTGTTCCTGTAAAGTATCTATGGTGTTCCTTTAATATATCTGTGGTGCTCTTTTTTGGCGTTGCTGTATACACCAGCTTTTCACCTTAACCTGACTTTTGTAAGCGACCAATCAATTAGAATATAAAATTTCCCTCCGGTGGGCCTGAAACTTTTGGCAGTAGAAAACGTGCAATCTACAAACAGATTTCGCATTAACATTAATATGTTATTCCATCGACTTTCTATTTTTGGGAAGTATAGGGTATGAAAAGGGATACTACAGTTCGTTTAGCAGCGATGTTAACTGCGTATTCAGCATGAAACAAATGTATCTCTAATGATAAGGTTTGAGAGATAGCGCAGTTTCACACTCAATTCTCGACATCAATACAGAATGTGTGCCCCTTTATATCTAGAAGAAAATTCAGCGCCAGAGCGTTTGTACTTAAAGGCTGTGTTCTCATATTTGGTAATTACTACGATATTGCATTCTGTGCATTCATAAATTTTAGATCATATAAGTATTGTTGTTCAGTAACCTAATATACGCTTTGACGAAAATATTTAAAATTGTTTTCGAAATTGACCGTTAAACACGTAAATGTTTAAAGCTTTAAACAAGCCGTCGTTCCAGCAGTGGAATTGTTACCTCACTTTAATGCATTGCATTCCAACCCGCAAGGTATCAAGGTCAGTTTGCGGTCAGTTACAGAAATCGTTATATAAACGCTATCGCGTAAACTATGTGCACTTGAAGTTTATTTTGATCAGAAAGATACTAAATAAAGATATTCGGCGATATTATAATGGTATGTCAATCATAGATTTTTAATGTGTTTTTAAGGACCAATTTTGAATAATTTAATTA
>VMBQ01012980.1:0-22689 GCA_007657795.1 Dreissena rostriformis
CTAGGCCTCTGGTACTATCCATAGTAGCAGACAAACAATTGTTTTAAAATAAAAGTCAAATATTTCCTTTTAATTTGCTTGATTTATGAATGGTAAAAGGTGCGGTTTATAGTCTGCTTCTATATACATGGTAGCATTTTGGAATGGTAAAATACACTTATGTTATCATAATTCCAAGACTTCAATTAATAATGATATTGTATTCCGTTCTTATTGTTGATTTTACATTCTATTAATTTGTTGTTGCATATGTAAACAAAGTGTGTGCGCGCATACTAGTGTCGGGTTTAACACCGTATAAAATGTATAAAATGTATTTCCGTGACTTATTGAAAAACAGTAGTGACGAAAACATGTATGTGATATCATAATCTGGTCGATCAGTAACTGAGTATGGTCAATGAAAGTGAAATTTCATATACAAATGCTCTATAACTTCAGTCTCTAAATACAGATAACAAGTCATCAGGATGCAGGATTTTACGTTTCATTTTTGAAATTTTTCTAGGGGGAGGACCCCCAAACCCACCCCCCCCGATTGCAGGAGGGGGACACCCTATTCCTTACATAACCCCTTCGCCACATCGTTGCTCAATAACAATCGTTTGTGGGAAAATTCGCACCCCCCTTTTCAAAATCCTGGCTACGGGCTTGCAAACTGTACACACACTTTTAAAGACAATCCTATTTTTATCTGGTATTCAGACATGTTTTGCTGAACTTTATTACTAAACAATGTACTCAATATACAATCGTTGTAATTGTTGTATAATTATGATGGTGAATTATTCCAACGTTCACGATTGTTCAATGTCCGTGTTTTGTTAACGTTTAATGTAAAGTTGACGGATGGGCTTTACATTTAACAAAACCGCTCTCGGCCATACAAAGATGACCACAGCTGTAAATCTATTGAGGAAGTTATATGCACAATTGAAAGCTAATGTTCCCACAATCAATTTGTGTTGAACATATCGAATTTCGCACAAATAAAATACATGTTTTGTTTGTCAGTTTGTTGCATCGTATCCTTGTCATTGTGTAGATTATCAACGGATTCAATCTGTAACGCGGAATATCTGCCTAAATGCATTGTATGTGTGTGCCTCACAATACTTTCATCCATCGTGTCAGTATAACATTTGATAATACTATGATATTTGGACGCAGTGTCGTTGAGAAGTTATCAACATAGTTTATAACAGTACCTTGCTGCACACATGCATGGTAGGTTAAGCTGACACACTCAGTATGTTATACGACTACTCAAAACTTATCGTACTGTTGTTTTTATCGATGACATTCGTTCGTCAAAATTGGCATCAATCTTGCTTATCATATATGGACATGTGATTTCAATTTCTTGATTTCAGTTTCACCGAACACCGGCTGCAATCTGAGTCAGTCAACAAACTTGTCACCTGTTGACCACGGAGAACCAATTCAACTCTACAAAATATATACTTAACAATGTATGTGTCATAAAACACTCAATATAACTATTTAACTTACGATTAAAACCGAAAATAAACACTTAATGCGTAGTAATCAAATCAATATAACCACGATCGTTTGTTTACAAACAATGCATTCATCACATCGAGGTCGCAACAAGACGGATTTATTACGGTACATTAAAAGCAATATTTGACACTGACGATTGACTTCAAAGTGTATGTCCTTGTCCGAATTTAACGCAACAGTAAAATCTCAAGTATGACTCAAGGGCGGAGCAAACAAAGAGATACTGAGAAGTAGTTGTAATGTGTGCGTATGAGTATGTCGACGTTTATAAGGTCCTCCCGCACATCAGGTTGCAGTATATGAGTGCCCGGAGTGTGTCCCGGTTATACAGCTTAATCAACTTACGAGACGCACGATCGTTGGTACGAAATTTGTTTTATTGCTGCAAATTCCCATTTATTTCCTTAGGGTTTGTAATTCAATTCAATGTGTGTTTGTCTTGTACGGTGGGGGGGGGGCGGAGTATCCGGAGGAAACCCCACCTTTCATGTATGCTTACCCCTAACGAAACTTACTTGCGCCGTGAGCGGATTGAACCCGCGTCCCTTCGTTGAATGGTAGAGGCGAAGAAAGTGAAATGATATGCACTTTAATAGCAAGTCGTACAAAGTGTAAATGAAACATATGAAGGTTCAAATAAGACATCATCACACATGTAAGAGGCCTTTGGTAGATGTTTCGGAAATTCTGTAACTTCCCCTAACGTGAAAATTAAGCTTTCTATTAAATTATTTTGAGTCTGCATTTTATATCAGTTTAATCCAACATTCACAACTAATGTGCCATAAAGCGTACAGTGCAACTATAAAACATTCCGAATAAAACCGAAAATAAACAATACATGTGTAAAAATCCAAATCCTGCAGATGACGATCGTTTGTTTACAAATAATAAATTCATCAATGTGCATATTGGAAATTACATCGATGCGGAAACAAGACTGATTTAATTTAAAAAAAAACTCAATCATAAGCAACACTTGAAACCAACGATGGACTCCAAAGTTATTGGCACTTGTCGGAATTCAACACGCAAGTGAAATCTTAAGGAGGACCTAGGGACTGAACAAATAAGATAATGAGATAAACGACTTAAGAAACTGTCTAGACGCACTANAACTCACTTGCAATGGTATCGGCGAAGAAAGTAAAACAATATGCACTGTAAAGAAAGTCATACAAAGTGTAAATGAAACAAAAATGAAGGTTCAAATAAGATGAAATCACACCTGTTGTTATTTGCCTTTTATAGATGTTTTGGCATTTCTGTAATTACTTCTAGCGTGTAAATGTAGGTTTCTATTAGCTTCTTTTATTTCTGCATATTATATTAGTTCAATCATTCGTTCTTGTCGTATAAGTAGAGCGATACAGGCGATAGGAAATCTTTCCTATCAATACTGTTTCCTTTGTTCCATTAGCAATATAATGCGTTAAATATATTATAGTATGGTTCTCTAAGTTAAAACACATGTCAAACGGCACGTGACTTCCTATTTTGGATCGGCCTTGTAGAACAAATTGATGGAAATAAGAGAATGCGATTATCATGTGAAACCGGTAGGGGACTAAAATATATGCATCATAGACTATAGAACTGAACATTAACTGCTGCGTATTCACTCCAAAATCGCAAAAAATAACACGCTAATTTATCCAACATAATGGCAGTTGGGAAAATACTTCGACACCTGAAGCCAAGTTGTGTAATTAAATCAATAAAATCTGAAGTATCGTTAAGAATCACTCAAGCAAAAAAGTGAGATTGTTTTCAAATTTTCCATGACAGTACCTGTATGATAATTTATAATTGTTTAATATGGCCAAATNACCTAGAAGCCAAGTTGTGTAATTAAATCAATATAATCTGACGTATCGTTAAGAATCACTAAAGCAAAAAAAGTGAGATTGTTTTCAAATTTCCCATGACAGTACCTGTATGATAATTTATAATTGTTAAATATGGCCAAATCAGATAAAAAAAAACGTTTCCTGGCGTCCATGCTTTTGAAAACAAATCAAAATACTCGTAGTTTTGTGAACAGCCACCCAATAAACCTTTCTGTTAAGTAATTATGAAATCCAACATGACTGTCACTAACTGAACACATATTTAAATAGATATGCATTTAAGGACGTATGATGCAGTTTTAATAAGTTTTTTTTTTGTTTCAAATAAAATTTGACATGTTTTGGTAGTTTTGCTGATAAAAAAAGGAAACAAAAGTCCAAGGTCACCAATGTTTTATTTTTAGCCCTTTATAGACAATTTCAACGTTTTTGTAACCTCACTTATATGCCATAAAGGGCAAAGTTTAGCAGAAAAAGTGAGAACAACGTTGAAAATAACTTATAAATACATATACATCAAAAAGTATAAATAATATTTTATTTCATAAAATAAAATAAATCTTATGAATATCAACACCTGATTATTTTGTTTTGTGTAAAATTAAATATATATGTAGATTATTTTCGAATTTCAAAAATAAAAAAGGCATCAAATATATATAAAACATTACTTTCTTATTCGGTGCCTTCCCGGACATACATTTCATCCAAACTTAAACAAATGGTTATCGATTATTGAAAAAAAAAATAAAGAAAATAAAGAGAAAACTACGTCACCAGTGTCGTTTGTTTAAGGGGTGTTGCTGCAGTTTTGCTGATTTTTTTCCATCTAATNATAGCAGAATAGACGTTCGTTTTGTCTGATGTGTGTGTTATTCATGTGTTGCACGTGTGGTGTTTTCAAATATTAAACTGCTTAACAATCGACTAGCCTGCAAATGCACATCACTGTGTTTAAATGAAACACATATTGTAACAATATATTATCTTATTCAGATTGTAAAAGAGAAGTTTCAGAGAGTCGTGGATGACTGATTTCAAAGCATCCATGTAGTAAATGATCTAAAACAACACCTTGTGCAAGTTTCAGGTGATATCTTCCGCCGTTGATTGCGAAATTAACATTAAGTATTGCGATACAAGTTTTAGTGAACGTTTAGCAGAACATTTAATGTAACTTATGATTTTAATTAATACTTAATTTATACCTGAAATAAAAAAATGTGGATGACATGTTTTAAATATATGATGATTTAACATGTTTAATGCTGAAGAAAATGTCCGTTTCAAACAAGTCTAACTTGAGAAAACGCAAGGGATGTATCGACCTAATTTGACGGACGAATGCAGATTTGTGTTAACATTGCGAGACCTGTGCAAACAATGTGCAGCCTACCAGCACATTTGTCATGGTGTAATTGTTTAAACACGTTTTTAACCGATCTTTCTTCTCGTAATTTGACAGTGAGTCAATACATAACTACAAACTAATTGGTTTTATGAAATTCATCTTATAATGTTTATAAACATGTATTTGTTCATCATCGATCATTTAACAAGAAACATGGAAACGACACGAATCCAGGTTTGCAACGGGTTTGTTGTTCATGAATAATTTAAAAAATTGTGCAACTCTAAGCTAGGTCTGCATGTTAGCCAGTACACTAATACAATTCAATGAGATTTACGTTGAAAAAATAGACTCAGACATAAACCGGTTTCTTCATTGCAACTACCTTGAATAGGTTATCGGAATAGACGAAAGGGAATTTGTGTCCAAACCAAAACAAAATAACAAAATCGGAATCATTCTAGATCTTAAAACGTTTATTCAGGAATTTTAATACTTTTTACTTTTTTCAGAAACCATGCTATTAAGTCGGAAAGATCAAAGATGCGCTTTGGTCCAATCGATTTAACAGAGGCTTATTATTTAATTCCGAAACATACACAGTTTTTCAGGTGGATGCACCGTGGACAAAAATGAAATATCGATTTACTTGTTTGATAAGGGACATTGCGCGCAAAGAGACATGTCAGGACAACAGGCAGCTTAGGCCATAGCTTACATAAAAAATAATAAGAACATGTTCGACACAGTGCAGTTAATTGATGTGTAAGGTATTCAATATTTTTTTCCAAATTAGTAGGAACATTGATTTCATCAGAGCCCGACGGGGTCCTCTTCAGACAAAACTCAAAGAAAAAGGACGCTGATAAAGTCAACTTTCCTTAATAAACGAGTGATATTCACAAAGGCTAATTTACTTTTATAAATTTATATTTCATTAAATGTGTGCAGATTGATTAAACACGTGTTATTTAATAAATGCATTCAATAGCTAAATGAGAATGGTAATAAATGTAATGATCGTTTCAAGTCATCGTTTTTGCATATGTGTAACTCCTCTTTGATTCCTCAATAGTGCAAAAATGGAAGGGGAATATGTCTTTTGGGAAAGATTATAAAAATCGCTGTTTTTTTTCAAGTGAAAAATTTATAAAAGACGGTTGGGGAAGTTAAAGTACGCTTAATTCATATGCACTCTTCAACAAAGTTAAAGGAAGCTTTTATCTCATCCATTGACAGACAAGTGCTTATGCATATCGGTTCAGCAACGGAACATACATTCAATGGAGGCATGACGCGACTGCAGGAAAGATGCACACCACGCACAAACTTGCTGATATGGATCCAGGAAGGTCAAACAAATTGTATCTGGCCGCTTAAATTGTATTCACTAAACAAACAAACTGCATACATAAATTGCAAACAAACTTGTAGTTTCATTTTTTTTAAACAATATTTCCGAGCGCTCACACAGATTAAATGTAGATAAGTGCATGCAAATTGAATAATCATTATTTAGTAGCTGACAAAGCCTATCACAAAGCATAAATTCTGAATTGGTTTTTTTCTTAACTAGTTTGTTCAAACATGATCATTTTTACTGAACTGCTCTCCGATAAGTTGACGAACTCGTTTTGTTAACATCGAAGTTCATAAGAGACCATTTAATGTTTAGTATACACATGTTTGGGGANACAAAGGCTAATTTACTTTTATAAATTTATATTTCATTAAATGTGTGCAGATTGACTAAACACGTGTTATTTAATAAATGCATTCAATAGCTAAATGAGAATGGTATCGTTTCAAGTCTTCGTTTTTGCATATGTGTAACTCCTCTTTGATTCCTCAATAGTGCAAAAATGGAAGGGAATGTGTCTTTTGGGAAAGATTATAAAAATCGCTGCTTTTTTCAAGTGAACGATTTATAAAAGAGGTTGGGGAAGTTAAAGTACGCTTAATTCATATTCACTCTTCAACCAAGTTAAAGGAAGCTTTTATCTCATCCATTGACAGACACATGCTAATGCATATCAGTTCAGCAACGGAACATACATTCAATGGAGGCATGACGCGACTGCAGGAAAGATGCAAACTACGCACAAACTTGCTGATATGGATCCAGGAAGGTCAAACAAATTGTATTTTGCCGCTTAAATTGTATTCACTTAACAAACAAACTGCATACATAAATTGCAAACAAACTTCTAGTTTCGTTTTTTTTAAAACAATATTTCCGAGCCCTCACACAGATTCAGATTTTAACGATACAATAATCTGCTGTTAAGTTAAATAATTCATTTTTTTAATGGCAATCGATTGCAATGGAGCGTTATAATGTGCAACAACCTGTATGATGCAAAACGTGCACATTCGTTTGGGCTGCCTTATAAAATTACGTGTTAGCTTAAGTACTAGATAATAAGGAATGAAATCATTCAACTTGCGTCCTCATATTTTGATTGAAACATTGATTTCATTCATCGTACGTGTTTTCATGTTCGGATTGAAATGTTAATTTTATGCGTGACAAATACGGTCTCATATACATAGACTAGTTTTTATTTAAACGGACCTATTCACAGAAATTTGGCATATTTTGTAGAATGCAAATTATTCGCTTAATTCGACAGATTAAAGCATAGGAATTTAAGGCTAAAATATAAATAAAAACAGGTAAAACAACACAGGGTTTCAGAAGTGATGGACCTATTAATCATGTTTACATATAATCAGGACGAGCTGCGCCACAACGTGACGACGACGATGGAATGTTTTCGTCAACGAAAATTGCACATGGCTTGAACATACCAGATCTTTATTGCGTCAACTACAATTCAGAATTGTGTACTTTCAACTTCTTTTAAGAACGTTTGATATCGAAATTACTAACTATGAGGTATTTTCCATGTCACCTTAAACCAACAAAACACGATGTACAATGTCAAGAGGGTCAGATGTTGCACAAAATTGCTAGAAATGATTTGACAAAAATGAAGAAACCACTGATACACCAATCTGTTATAAACAACCAAAGCTACATTCATTACCTTGAAACTTTATCCATGGCAACCGATTTGGAGCGAAGCCGGACGTGCCCAGGGTGGGATATAAGAACACCTGGTACTTCGTGTCTACTTCTAAACAGCAGTCGCTCACCAGGGAGCTGTGCTGGATGCTTTTACCCTGGAGCGAGTAGCCGCTGACGTTCGGACTGTGGCCGTATTTTCGGTCAACCAGTTTGAGGTATCTGTAGAAAAATGGAGACACCGTCAGGTCGTCTTCGAGAATCACCGCCATTTCCGGGGTGTCTCTTGGGGGATTCCATGTCTAAAATGAAACAGTCATCATGATTAATAATATGAAAGACATTTGTGAAGAAACTAGAATATTCACTGCAATCTCCCATTTAAAGCCCGATTAATACTCAAATATCAACGAAATGTTCGTCAAACATTTCGTTAAATAAAGTTACCAAATAAAAAAGCAATGTTCCGTATAGCAATAGCCAAAATTGCAAAGCCAGATGTGTCCTGGTAACATATGTTTGTAGATAAAAAATGCTTGTTTTTAATTTTTCGTGTCCCAATAAATTCCATTTTAATTTCCCGCACTGATATCTATTTATCTATCTATTTATACGATATACTGACACTAAAATGGTACCATGTTAGTGTTCGCGTGTCGTATGAATAGATATCGTCGCGGAAAATTAAAATGGAATTTATTATGCCACAAAAAAATAAAAACGAGTATTTTGTATCTACAAACATCCATGTTACAAGACCACATCTGGCGTTGAGATTTTGGCTATTGCTATAAGAAACACTGATTTTTTTATTGGGTAACTTTATTTTACGAAAAAGTGTACGACATTTTCGTTGATGTTCGAGTATTAATGGGGCTTTAAGTTTCGTACGGGTTGCCGATTAAAATGGCTGGTTTGTGGGACATTTCCGGATAAAGATTACGCAGCTTGGCCATGATGCCTGTTCGTCATGTATTTTCAGATATTCATACAACATATTGCGGTAAGCATGATGTAAGAGATGTACGAGTACGAGATGGACGGATGTTGACAGTTCTACAACATGACCCCGAATGAGTAACGGCCCTTGTGAAAGGTTTCTATAAAACTGCAGGACATCCCGAGAGGAAACACCTGATGGACTTGTATTGTTTATGTCTAGAATCGTCTTCGGTAGATAACCTTTGCATCATAATACAAACAAATGGCGATTTTGAAACTGAGGTAACCGTCAAAAACGGACGGCATCGCCTTCGCTGTTTCTCTTATATATTTCTTAAATCGCATCTCTTGCTCTTAGTTGCTCATGTTGATATTCAGCTACTTTAGGCTAGCGACGAATCAGCATGTGACAAAATAAGAAAGGCATTACTTACAAGTATATACATGTATTCCATTAATCATCTTCACGAAGCTTTCTGCATTTTATTTGTTCCGCTTCCGATAGTAACCACTCGAGGCGAATGTTACATTGCAAAGCCATGCACTTTTCAAAAAAAGTGATTTAAAGTCGATGTGTTCCAAAACTTTTGAATGGCTGCTAATGCTTTTTCGAACATCCAAAAGCACTCCCGATAAACTGCTTGGACACACATATAGACGTTTGACACAAAACATTTGTAACGACTTGCAAATAACCCGCATAAGATAATTGAGTACTTGAAATGCAAAATTGATAAATTCTTTCGCAACATTGAATCATTATAAAGCGGAAATGCATGATGAAGAAATGTGTGTTAGTAAAATACATTGTTTTCATTGATTGGGGGAGAATGCCACTCTAAGATCTATATGACCATACATTTCTCAATGTATGCCCTTAACCATTGGGTTAACATATGTTTTCACAAACTATTCATTGCATAGCGAAACTAGAGTGCGAGCAAGCGTATGGGCAGACGAACCGAGTGATATATAAAGAGGTAGACATTTTACCGTAACAACTGACAAGGGGAGGGGAGTGAAATAATTGATTGGTAGAATACGACACACTTCGTAGAGCATCTTTAAGTTACATTGAATACAACTGAAAATCATTATAGTTGTTGTATTTAAACACATTTTACATTGCCTATTAAGTATTGTCTACTTAAGTTAACAAACCAATTATACTTATTGTGTAAATTAAGTCCAACATTAATGTGGGACAATATAATTCACTCGTCCATGCATTAGTTGAACATTAATGGGGCAATAAGGTACTATAATTTCACACATGTGTTTTATGTATGTCTCTTTTGTTGTAAACATTTAGTACAACTTAAATATGTATAATTAAAAGGGTGTTATCGGAACATATCCCGTGGGACAACAAAATCAGTTAATTCGCTATGTATGAAATGTTCATGAAGTTGTTTTGTAAAATTCTCATGTACGTAGGTATTTTTATGTGAGTTCGAATCCTATTGGAAGCCCCTAATTCGGCGTTTAAGTACGTATACTTTTAAGAAATACATGAAATACGTGAAAAGATTCGAGGCCGCAAACATTTCCTCGATGGCTATAATGCATACGCCGAATGCATTCGATATCGATAAAGAAGGAATGCGCATATGATATGAACAAACAAGGAAAACGATGACGGGATACTAGTTTCATAAAATGCATTGTATTGTCTTTTAAATTGGATAATACAAATGATGAATTATAACGTACAATTGAAGTTAAGTTCCATACGGATACTAATTCTTAAGTGTTTAAAAGGAAAGATATGTTTGGTTCCGGTCTACAAAACGACCTACTCAATGTGTTGACCAAAGAACAGCTTCGTGAGTTTTTCTGATATGTCGTTTGTGTTCTGTTGGCTGTATTCTTTTCAAAAGATTTTAAATGGCATTTGTTAGGATATTAAGCGAGTTTGAACATGATAAATTAATAATTGCATGAACTACTTAACTGTATATGACCATCCCTTATATAATTTGTTGGTCGTGCTTAACGAAAGAAACATGTTTTTTTCAAGTTTGGCCTTTTGTAGAGTTTTATCAGATCTGAAACGCATAGGACGATTTCGTCCTAAATACGGATATGTGATTTGGATCTTTAATTTCTAACACAGGCAGTGCGGTATACTACTGTACACAGATCTGTGACTTTGAAACAAAATACTCATATTTCGATGATTTTATTCTTATTTATATAAAAACCCGGACACATTTAGGGCGTTTAAGTATGTACGATCGTTTTCACCTTACTGTACTTTATATATTCGTCGTTTAAGCTTATGAACAAACTTCATATCACTTGCGGCGTTTAAGACATACTGAGTTTTAGGCTGTTGGCGAAAAGGTCCCTGGTAAAGTCCGGGTTATATCGCCGTTTACATGGATGACTCTTTCCGCTTTTATTGAGGTTAGCACATGCATTAATGTTTAAAGCCCCTGTTCACAGAGCTAGGCCCTTATAGTCACGAAACTGCCTAAATCCCAGCTCTGTCTGCCTCCACCCTCTCATCCACCATAGCAGAAGTGTCAAATTTCGAATACAATGTGTTCCACTTAAAGTTTGTAATATAAAATGTCGATACATGTACAGAAAGTATATCAACGCAAGTGCTCTTCATCAGGTGTTTAGATCATTATTAATTGACATGTCAAGATCTTTTTCAGATGTGCACATTAGAATAAATAATATCAGGATGCGTTATATCTGCATCAGATGTTCAATTAGAATGCATGATTATACGCTTGATATTCAAATTTATGCAAATATGATGCAGCCAAATTCATAAGATCAATTACGTAAAAAACGCGAGCAAAATTCAGATCCTGTTCGAAGCATGTTCAAATCTAGTTTTCATTCCGATTCTAATTTAATCGAATCCAATCCATTTTGATAATGTTCGATATTAATCTTCATATAAACTGTTTTTGCTGTTTTGATGTTTGCGGTATTAACGTAATGCAAGTTAATGACGTTTTAATTACAGATGAAAATAATTGCTCTACATGAATTAAACATTCAACAGTTTAAACCGTAAATCATACTCAGCTCATACGTGTTATATGGGATATAAGCAAAACATCATGAGCCAATCCCATATTTTACCAGTTATGTGAACCTTAAGCGAAAATCTGACTTGGGTGAATATCAAAAAGTGAATATTTCCTATAAAGTAGTTAAAAATGGGAACGCATAACCCCCTAGTGTGCGGAATCGGTGGCTAGGAATTGAGACAACATGATAAATAGAAGTAAAATTTAAGTTCTACAAGCTTGCACAGTCATCTATAACTGACAGGTTTTTGTGATGTTTTCGCTCACATGAGCACATAGTCCTTTACGAAGTTCTTTCCCGGGTTCAAATGTTTACATGTATAAAGGAAGCTTAAAGTGTGTGAATACATATTTAAAATTAATTTATGTGTCTTGTGGACGCATCGTCTGGTAGATTATGTAAACCACGTAATTTTCTCCTTCCCATTTGACGTATTAGAAGATAACCGCCGTTTGAATTAATCATTCTGTCATTCGATTTCCGGAAAGAAGTTTGTTATTTTCAAATAATAACCATAGCAGTCGTGTGACGCGTGTGACTGAACCGTGAAGTGGTACGTTGATTTTATGGTAAAGCGACACGTTTTCACCGCAAGTAACCTGAACTAGTTAGCCGTGCGTAAAGTAGCGAGTGCACGATTTGCTTTCAAAAACACAGGCGTGTCACGACTTATAAAGGTCCTCACGTTTCCAAATGGGTTGTGATTGTATGTTTTTGTACATTTGTGGATGAATTAATCTTCGCTGAATCGTACTACATTGCCCGATTTGTAAAATAATGCGAACTACATTTGAAACAACATATATATCCTTCTCACTCTAAAGAATTATCCATAAAAATTCAAAACATCCGGTAATTAACGCCACATCGGAAGTAGCATTTAATTTTGCTCATTTATTAATGCATCTCAAAAAAGAGGAGGCGCCCGTGATTACCGGCCGTGGAGTGGTATACCTTGCCTTTGAAACCTTAATACTAATACTACTATACTACTATACTACTATATGTATGGACATGATTTCTTAAAAAAAAAGTTATTTGAAAAAAAAGACACCAGACTGATACATTGTAAGGAACAATCGAAACTCTTGACATTTCATTTATTATGTAGACGCGTACATTTGATTTCTTCTGAAAATTTCGACCATATTTATTTTGATACAGTAAAGTACACTATGCTGTACAACGCTGATAGTATACATCTAAAGGTTCACTTTCTACTGTTTATACACAAGTGAAGAAAGATCTATAGGACCGATCTGGTCGCGTTTTGGTCTCTGGGTAGTCAAAAAGCAAATATATATANTGAACCTTAAGCGAAAATCTGACTTGGGTGAATATCAAAAAGTGAATATTTCCTATAAAGTAGTTAAAAATGGGAACGCATTACCCCCTATTGTTCGGAATCGATGACTATGAATTGAGAAAACATGATAAATATAAGTAAAATTTAAGTTGTACAAGCTTGCACAGTCATCTATAACTGACAGGTTTTTGTGATGTTTTCGATCACATGAGCACATAGTCCTTTACGAAGTTCTTTCCCGGGTTCAAATGTTTATAAAGTAATACCATATCACATGTTTTTCTGTTGCACCATTATTTTGCCTACTACAACTACCTTCGGAAGCTTTAAGTGTGTGAATACATATTTAAAATTAATTAATGTGTCTTGGGTACGCATCGTTTGCGTAAACCACGTAATTGTCTCCTTCCAATTTGACGTATTAGAAGGTAAACACCGTTTTAATTAATCATTCTGTCGTTCGGGCCCGGAATGAAGTTTGTTATTTTCAAATAAGTAACATAGCATTCGTATGAAACGTGTGACTTAAATGTGGAATGGCACGTTGATTTTTTATGGTAAAACGATACGTTTTCACCGCAAATAACCTGAACCATTCATCACATCAGCGAAGGTAACACAGGTGAGCCGTGCGTAAAGTAGCGAGTGGTATTCCTGGACCCGAATTCACCAAGTTGAACGTTTAAGTCTAAATTATAGACTAAGACTTAAGAAAATAATCAAAATATTGTTTTATCCATAATTCGTGTCATAAAACAATCACATTCAATATAAAGAGAACTACACAAAGATCACTTTTCATTCATTCAACATGATTTGATATCTCTAGAAAATTGATTTTCAAATTTGGGAAACATAAGTCTGAGTCTATAATTTAGACATGAAACGTTTGTGAATACGGCCCCAGGATTTTGTTGAACTTAGCAGTTTATCGTGGTCAACAAACCTCTCAAATCGAAATATTTGTATTCAGTTAACCATTATGGACATCACAATTTGCATTGCGTTATTAACTCTTAAGTAACTCAATATCTGTAAGTCATAAAATTTGAACTTAAGTTCTTGAAATAAAATGACGATAAAAATGATAAATGATATTTATTAAACACAAAAGAAACAAATCTTGCATGACGGAAAAAGACTGTATTCATTGATGCCTTAAGTCGCTCACTCCAACTTAATACGACTATTTGTGCACATTCAAATCATGCAATCTCTACTGATATTAGCGTTGATACAATTTCTCATTCACGATTAAGGCATAACGAACATCAATAGAAGATTGACCTCTGCCCAGAAAAAAACTGAGTCTTAAAAGCATAATCCACAATAGTGCATAATGTTTCGTACCCAACCTTAGAATAATTTGCCAAATGGCATCATTTGCAATTGATAAATTATGTTGATTATCCTTTAATGCAACAAATTGAAACCGGAAGTCACATTATCTAATCAGACTTTTGAGGTGAAAACTAAAGAAAGAAAGAAAAAGGAATCCACCCAGGGACTCGATCCACTGATTCTTGGAGTAAAAGTCTAGCAATCCCCGTAATGTCGCAAAATATAACAATAGAACTCTCCAAATAATGCAATCGTTTCGCGTTTGTTACGCTTGATAATTTTCAGGTTTTAAAATCGTCGAAAGATGCATATAATGGATATTTTAGAGCATGGCAAATGTTCCGTATTACTGGTTCCTTGCAAATATTATTACTACAACGAAACTTTGCAGATCTGAAACAATGTTTTTCAATTTTTTTACCAAAACGTGAACATATCCCTTTAACAGCAAATGAAACATCAAAACAAGATTTTATATCTTAATCAGTAACGGAGCTGGAAGGGTTGTATGTAACATCTGCAGTATTATCAACAATGTCCAGGTTGTATACACAGTCATAGAATAATAAACAATCTCAAAATGTTAACGTGAAATTTGAAGTATGAGCGACACAACCATGTAGTAATACTAAAATCATCGTAATACTAAATCATCGCAATTGTTACATGCATGTCATAGCAAATAAAAGCGTGAGTTGTATAAACCTCCCTCAAGTGCTTGTTGCATTTTTGTAGGATCCAGAATTGTCGGATATATTTCATATCATTTGTGTTCCCATAGAAACCACCTTTTTCAACGAAAACCTACATACATACACAAACAAACGGAAATGCATGTTCCCCACGTGTCCACATAACTCGTTTTATCGACTTAGCTCAAATACTTTTTGAGTTATCGCAGGATCCAGAATCGGGCGGACCGGCGGTAAACCTGTAGACCCCTCCGGTAAAAACGGCAGGGGACAAAAAGAAGAGCTGTTGTTTAAAGTAAACGCGTGTGTAGGTGAAATGGCTTTCTAATATGCATATTAAATACACGAAACACGTATCAATCATGCAGACAACTTATTGAATCGTTTGCTGCACAATAAGATTTGCGTTACAAAACAAAAGATTGACACTAAACACATTAAAAATCCAATTCCATTGGCTGGGCCAAAGAATTGTAATCTAAGTGTTTGTAAAGATACATGTTAAAGGGATAATGTCGTACAATAATTATTTATAGGCAATTTGATCACCGCAAAATGTAACATGGTCGAAAAAAATAATATTCATTTGAAAAAATGCCACGTGCTTAACTCATAGATTTGTCCAATGTTTTAACTTTCATATCAAAAAGCCAAAATGTCGAGAAATTGACAACTTTAAAATATTGAGCTATCATGATGTTCACATCATTGTTAAACAACCCAAACATTTACGCTTTGCCTGCTTATTATTATTGTTTTGAGGTTTGCTCAGTCGTCTTGAGCCAAGGTGACTGCTAGACAATATCTTGAATATATTGATTAAACACAGCAGACATTGGAGCTGGTCATCTTCGTACAAATGTAATTTGAAATCTAGAGTATTTTTAACCCGATTGTGTGCTCAGCGTTTAATTATCTGCCATTGAATGTTCCCAGGCCGCCTTTTCAAATTAAGTACGTTTACATTTCGAAATAAAAAAGTGAAGACAAGCTATACTTATATGTAAACCATTTTATGACCGTCTTTCACCGGTCCTCTTCAACAGTTTTGCATTTTAAGAAGAACAAATATATGTTCACCTTGTTTACGAAAACACATCTGTCCCATTGAGTGTGACCGTGACCTTTTAGTGGATGTTGTTGTTGCAAAGGTTGATTTGTTTATGCTCGGGTTATGACGACTCAAACACACACACAAATGATAACAACAGACGTGGCATAAGCATAAACATCGTTATTGGTCGTGAGACTGCGTTCTATCACATGTTATTCGATATACATAGTTGAAAGCATGTTTTCAATTAAAAGAGACATAAGTGAAGTTGTATACTATAACCAAACTTTATCCTTGTAAAAATGTCGTACCGGGGACAGTTGTGCTTTACATTTTTGATGTTTTGATTATTACTTAACCGTTATGATATAAGTAAAGTCAAATAAAGAATATATTCGTCCGAAAATATTAACGGCGGATATATTAGTATTAAAATGTATGTAGTAAAAAAATCTTATTAAATGTAAGAAGCGTCCCAACGCCAATGATGGTAAATAGGCAAAAGTATCAACATTTTACAGCATATGGCAAGGTTTAGTAAAAACGCACAAAGACACAATTTGATGCAATATTCGAAGGTTGCTGGTTATAAGAAATAAAACATATTCATATAAATACAACACATNCAAGGTTTAGTAAAAACGCACAAAGACACAATTTTGATGCAATATTCGGAGGTTCCTGGTTATAAGAAATAAAACATATTCATATAAATACAACACATAGTACACATATTGGTTACATCTGCCAGAAGTTCGGTAGACTATACACGTGTTTAAAAAATTTAGTCATACGTTTTTTAACGAAATAAAGTTGAAGTGCATAAACAATTTATGTATTAATATATAATTGTTTACAGTTAAGCATCTTTACAAAGCATCAGGTGAATGTAGTCGGAATTAACAAGGCATTTGAAAGTACGTGCAACGAACCAAATACTATACTAATTTTATAGACATGAACAAGTTTTATGTTAAATTAAAAGTATTATTACATGAATAAGTGCACGTTCACTAAAGATATTTGTCCTCTTAGGCTCTTACATATTTAACGAGTGATGCTAATTGCTTCAATTACAGAGAAAACAAATAAGCAATACTACTTAAAAAGAATAATTCTTATCCTGAAATTAATTCGTAATCATATGTATTCGTATTTGTCCAATAAATCATCTTTCACTGTTGGGTATTATAACATATGAGTTTAATAGCAACAATTAATATTAAGGTATACTAAGAAAAAAAGGTACATACAATTGTGTCGCGTTTGCAGAGGAATTTTGAAGTTAAAACTTCAAAAACGATAATTATTAAATACGTTCGTTTATAATTGTTTTAAGGATTGTCCACTCAAAATTACAACTATACATGTATGTTAAAACAAATTTACATGTACTGGTATCCAACATTAATGGTTTTAAGTAATAAATAAATGTAATATGATATACAAGGCATGCCTAACAACAACGATACATTAGCTACCTTGATAAATGGAGTCATATTTCAGTGGTTAACAATAGCATATCGTTGCTCACACCAATTGAATAACGGCAAATAAATGGACAAACCATTTAGGACAAACAAAAGGCGACTCTGATGTGAAGCATTATCAACCTGTCTGCGTTACGATGCAATTTTGGAACAAGTATATACTCGCTTAGTACCAGCTTTTCAATTATTTAATTCCATTTCAATCTTTTCCTTGTCCTTTTTGTTGGGGGAACGTAGTGATGAAGATTTTTTCATTGTGAGGTTGACATTTGAAATCTTTTCTTAAATTTGTCGGAATTTTTTTTTATAACACAGTGCTCAGGCTTCACCTGACCTGATACCCGGATGCTGCAAGCACATTTAGTGCAAAATATCATACAGGTGATTTTTTGAAAATAAAATGTATTGTGTTCGGTCCTTTACAAAATACGGTACTATATGATAAATAATAATGATATAGTTTAATATAATTTAATTATAATGAGTAAGTTAAAAACTATGCAGATATCTATATTTGATATACGCTCTATTAACTTATTCCTTGTAATACAATCGCAAGGAATATTCTTATAAAACATTTGAGCGCTTTTCTTTGACATCAAATGACGTTATTATGGCGCAATGACGCCATCAACGTCAAATGAAGTCAATTAAACAAACATCTTTTAGAACCTGTTTATGTCGTTTAAAAACATTATTTTATATGTGATTCGAGAACATAATATCGCGATATCGCATCGTAATCCTGCCTCTTCGCATCGTGATCACGTATTATTGCCCTTGTTTTTGCAACGATCAAAATTACGATGCGGGAGCACAAAATTTATATCGCGTTCTATCATCGTTTTCTCGCAACCACGCATCGTGATCTCGCGTTCAACGTCTTGAAATCCAGAGGTCGACAATGCAAAACAACTGTTGGTCCAAAACACAACAACACATTAGCAGGATAGTACGGAATACCGTTAGGGCCATCGTTGTTTCACATCAAAATCCAGAGGGCGAGAATGCGAGAACGTGAGAGTACGATGACGAGAATGCGACAATACGATGACGCCAGTGCGACAAAACGATGGCGAGAATGCGAGAACGCGATGGCGAGAATTCGAGAACGCGATAGTACGATAACGACAATGCGACAGTGCGATTACGACAGTGCGACAATACGATGGCGAAAGTGCGATAGTGCGATGGCGACAATGCGAGGATGCGAGAACGCGAGAGTACGATGACGAGAATGCGACAATACNACATTGTTGTTAATTAGTTTATGGAATAGTTCTGCTCTGGGGATTAGGTCAACGAACGTAAATAGTTTCCTGTACAAACTGTTTTTACAATGGTCAATAAAGATAATTATACATTTTATATTTTAATATTTTAATTATATTTTAATATTTGGTCTAGTGTAATATTTTTTATCAATACAACGTTTCTAAGATCTTTAAGGGCATTACATTCAGTAAATAGTGGAATTCTTCAACAACTGCATTATTGTAGTAACATAAAATACACAGACTTCGGTTTGATTCTAGTCTATGTCAACTTCCAGTTTCGACAGGTAACCTGTTATTTCGTGTACGCATTATATAATATATTTTAGAACGTGATCTGGAGTTTTAACATGTACGTTTCGAATCCAATGTATCTTTAAACAATCCATAATAACTGCATTTACTAGAGAAAAAAAATTAGTTGAGTGCGATTTGTTAATAAACAGATCTGATAGTTTTTGTGTCATACTTTGAAAAAGCCAGGTGCAATTGTGAAAATCAAGAGACTGCCAATTATTCATCATCCCGCATTTAGCAAAAATGTTTCGTAAACTATATTAAGTCGAAATGAGCAAATAAGAGCAAAACAAAATCATCCTAGTTTAAATATCAATTGGATGGGTTTTGCTCCAGTTTCTCCGTATATAATACATGATGCCGTACTGGCATCCCTAATATAATTACAGAAACGTCAACTGAACTTATTCTAATACACAGTTGTTTCCATATCCACAGCATTCGCAACCGTACAAAACACAGGTTAAATCACCTTGTTAAATAGATTAATTTCCGTATCAAATTGAAACGCGAGATAACTAGACGGTTTATTAATGAAACTTTTCAAAGCGTGTGTAGCCTATTTGGTCAGCCTATTTGTGTTAAGCCGCAAAACATACCGGATTTACGTACAGATAATTATTTTATGTCTTTAAAATGCAATGTAAACCAATTTATTTCTGAATCATCGTAAGCGTCAGTTTTCGTTTATTATGTCGAAATTGCATTAACATGAATAACACAATATATATAATATATATATATTAAAAAAAAAGAAAGAAAAAAAAGAAGACATTTTAATAACAAAAGTTACGTGTTTGAACGATTTATTTTATTGTATTATTACATTTACATGAATAGAACTCTTAAAAAAAGCTGTTATGATCTCAGTCCGCAATCATACAACGAAATAAATTGTAATCCTCTCATACAGCGACTATCTGCGCCGTTTTCATTGTTCAGTAAAGTACATTGGTTGTCACAAATGCGTTCAATTGCACAGTTGAATTAAGCTGATATCATATTTCATTTGGCTCAATAATATCGGGCTGTTGTACAGGGAAGGTTGAAGACGGTGAATAACTTCCTTGCTCTTAATGCCTTTTCAATTCAAACCGTCGTTTATGTCTATTGATAGGGCCATTATTAACCTCATCAAATTACGTTTGAAATTCAGGACAAATATTAATTGAAATCCAGCATAGCGCTAAATGTTGATTTCTTAACCCTTTGCATGCTGGGAAATTTGTAGTCTGCTAAAATGTCGTCTGCTGAATTTCTAAAATTAGCATTTTCTTCGATTTTTTTTCTAAGACCACTATCAGAATAGCAAACAGTTTGGATCCTAATGAGACGCAACGTTCTGTGGCGTCTCATCTGGATCCAAACTGTTTGCAAAGGCCTTCAAAATCCGGTTCCAGCGCTCAAAGGGTTAACCGAATTACCCGATGCTACAGTACACATCAATGAAAATAGTACGGGCCCAACATGTCTAAACTGTTTCTTAACGGAACAATATATAAGTAATTAAAACATTTAAAGAAACGTGACTAACGTGGGTGCAATATCATGAAATTTCTCATTAAAGTGAGGAAATTAACACATGTTAAATCGCACAAGCGCTCGTACAAAGTTTCTTCCACACTTTACTGACACAAACATAATATGTTCTTACCTCGAGAGAAAAAACTATCCCTCTCTATATGTATAAAGCATCATAAACAATATTTGAAATAATTATAATAAAAATGCGTATTAAACAGCCATGACATGTACGCCAACACCTAGGATGGCATAATAAAGATCAAGCCCTTTTGAAATAAAACAGAAGAACGTGCACGTAAAAAGAAAAATCGACGAAAGCTAAGAACAAAGAATGACAATCTTTATGAAAGCATTGACAGAGCTTTGAAAATGTGTTGAAAATGTGTTGAAATAAGCGAATAATAAGCACAGCAATAAGATATATTTACAGTAATGTTATAATTACAAGTCGGTTTACATCATCAGTCTGTCATGTCAATTTTGTACAACTCTTGTTACAATATAGCTTATGTTAAATGTTTGGTGATATTTCGATGACCACAATGACAAATAATGTTTTTTTTAATTAGATACCATAATTCTGACGCTGAAATTGTACGACTTCCGATGTAAAGAATAGAAGAATTTCACGTGTGTGAAGTAAGTAATATCTTGTCGATAGTGCAATGTTTAAAGACCATTAATCAACGAAATGTGTGTGTTTGCATGTATATACTTGTTCGATTTTTTTTTTATTCGGGTTAAAATATGATATTCAGGCCGATTTCTGGTTTGGTATCGGTTGTATATTATCAACTGTATATACATGAATAACTATTTTTTTCAATAAAGCGTTAGGGATTATCACAATACATGAAATATAGTACGCATATAAAAGTAATGGTACTTTGCTGTAATGGAAGGGTATATTAAACGTATATAATGTGTATTGGTGTTTTGCTCAATGAAAGTGTACAACAGGTTTATCGATTCAACTTAAAGATAACATAACTATAATGGTTAAAATGGGTATTTTAATGACGATGTCTCAAAAATTATGATCACGTGTTGAATTCAGTAAATACTCAGACAATACATACACTACATTAAAACTATACATTACAGTATTAATATTCGAAATACTATGCGGTAAAATGTCAATTTTGAATAGACATACATTTGATATGTACATATGAGTTGTATGTACTGTCTTGTTTGTATATATTGAGAATTGGCCACTTGCCTATAGTGTTTTGTCCTGTTTATTGTCCGGTTGTAAATAGATAAATATCAGTGAATGAAAACTGATAATTGATTGTTTCAAACAGTGAAAATTCACTGTAAAAATCATCGCTAATGTTTACTTATATACTGTAAAATGACGTCGTTTTCATCACTTTACGACGTCATGATTTCAGCCAAAAGACACAAAACTAATCAGTTGTAAGCATAAACACGGCCGGTAATCACGGGCGCCACCTCTTTTTTGCGATGCATTTATAAANTGATGATGATGATGATGATGATAATGATGATGATGCTGATGATGATGGTTCTTCGCGCTGGGAACTTAAACAAGAAAAAATATTCTTTATACGACTGACTCAGGCGAACGTGTGCACTAACCTGTCCACTTCCGCTCCAGACAAATACACAACAGTCACATGCAAAATATAACACATATCTCACCAACACTACATATACATAATGCACGGCTTTTCGTAATTTAAGTTATACTTTATTGCTCCGCTATCTTTCGGGAACGAAATTTCACATCTGATCAGCAACAGTCAGGTGTAAATGACAACCAGTGCAACGCAGCGGGGCATGTAAACGAATTCAGAACATACACAATCAGTTAAGCATTGAGTTACTTAATTGCTCAATAATGTACACGGTTTTAATAACAAGTAAAAAAATGACGCAAACAAGTTATGAATTATAAATAACGGAGAAGGTATGGGCCCGCGTCAACACCGTGCA
>VMBQ01012981.1:0-18182 GCA_007657795.1 Dreissena rostriformis
GAAAGTACAGTTTTGGGGACAATATATTCTGTAGCGGAAAATAAAAAATAAACAATAATTCTGCTCGTTGCAAAAAACAAAAAACACGCTTGTTTTGCGAAAATTTACACATTTTGTTAATACAACTATGAATGTTGGGAAAGTTTCAACAGACTACACCGAGAAGATAAACAATTTAAAATGAGTTTATAACAAACTCTTTTGAAAAATATGTATGACATAGTTAAAAAAAATGACAATGAACCGTTATAATCCCAAAACTAATTGGAACAAAAATTCTTTCTTATACGATTTTTCTACACATTTAGTTCTTTCTTTTGTGGAATTTAGAGCGGTATCCACCTAGTAGTTAATTTAAAAGAGGAATTAAGAGCATACAATTTCGTACGGACCTAGAGACGTTCGTACGGGCGTACTGAAACGGGAAAAACTACATGTACGAGAGATGCATATCGTAGGTAATCGTACTGAAGTATAGAGATGTTTTGAGACAACAAGACATTATTCAGACTTTTTTAGCATAATTATATTATATTTATATTTATTTATATTTAAATAGAAACATATAATAATGAAATCGTTAAGAAAATACATACCATTCCTAATTGATTTTTCCGTTACACACCTGTAGGGGAAACGCTTACAAAAAGCGTCAAATGGAACTACAATGAAAAATTAAATACATTATGTATGTCTCGTTATCAAAAATACGCATGGTCTATTGCAATCAGCAGGAGGGAGGGCATGCGTATACGGGAGCTAACTGTGTTTAAGTGAGGTAAGTTGGAACTGACTTACAAAGCGGCGTCGTTTTGAGGATTTTCGTAAAGAGGTAACGTGTATTTGCACTCGGTAAGCCACTTTATATTTCTTTAAAATGAACACTCTTTTTCGGCTCTACGGTATTTGAGCTTCCCTCGGTTTTTTGTTTCAAGATCGTAGACGTCGGAATAAAAAAGTTAAACCGTCTACAATTTTGTTGTTTGCATACGTCACTTTCGAGAAATTCGATGTACTCATATCATTTTTCCTTTTATAATTCACAGTATTTGCGCACTTGTATTGTAAAATATAAATCACTTCACGTAATAGTATTTTCCTGACACTGCTTTATCTTCTAAAAAATAATGTATTGCTAAAACATATTGTGCCAACCCCCTTTAGGGAAATGACTTTCTTTTTAGCACATTCAGGGACCTGAATTCCAAATGACAAACAGCAATTTCCTATGCTAAAGGGTTTGACACGAAATACTTACCCATCTTTAATAAAGTTTACGTGTATTAATATTATATTTTTAAAGCATGTTATGTGCTGGTGCAGTTTTAGTGTTTTCTTAATCAAGTTACTTACTGTATGATTGGGATAACTTTGTACGAAAAACCTGCCCACCAACTAAATCAATTCACCTATTTTCAAGAAGATGGGTTGTATAGTGGTGGATAAACGAGAGAACAGAATACTTATCAGCCATTTCAGTGATATTTTAATAAATTTAATATATTTTATGACGTGTCGACCTCATTCTGATATGAACATTGGTTTAACCATTCTTTTTAACGTCTTTCTATATGATGCAGGTCCCATAGGGCGATAATAAGTGAATCTTTCGTTGCAATATATGTCATTAGTAATTAAAAAAAGAGGAAGACTGAGATACAAATCACCATGTATGGACCACGAACATGTAAATATAGAATATGCAAGAAATAATTCTTCAACAAGTACGGACAAAATTAGACAGGTTGAATCAAAGTTTGCAATTAAAAAAACTATCCACTGATCTGCATCTTCTAAGCTTGCGCCAGGTATTCCAAATCGCGTCAGATTTTCGAAATCGCGTCAGGTTTTCCAAATCGCGTCAGGTATTCCAAATCGCGTCAGGTATTCAGAATCGTAATAACGGTAGTATTTTAGTCTCATCAATCTTGTAATAGTATCGAACCGGCTTTATCCTTAATTGTTTTTCGTTACACTTATATTGCACATATATACATGTATCATTGATACGTGTTTTAACTTGCGTGGTACCTATACGTAGTCTTTTTTGTCTGATGGGTGGTTTTTCATGTACCGTTCGCTTTCTAGAGCGGTACACACTAAGTAACGCTTTCAATTTTAACCTTGGCATTCTCAACGTCTATAACTGGCGTCTTGCTAACTTGAAATCGTNCTAGACTTACAAAAAAAGCATTAAATAAATACATGTAAATCTGATGTTTTTTTAGATAACTAAAATAACTAAAATAACATATCGAAACTAAAATGTTTATAAAATTGATTTAATGAAACACATGCTTATAAACAAGAATTCGGAGATTTATTCAAAATACTTACTTTTCAGCTCACTATTGTTTCTACATTGTACTTGCTCCCATTCACCATGAGGCAAGCATCTTACGCCCCCTTTTATTAAGTCTCCCCGGACATGGAATCCCGGGTCGCAAATTACTCTAGCAATTGAACCGTATGTCGTTGATCCTTCCGTTACAAGTTTGCCATTTTCTATATTCTGCTGGGACAGGCATTCTTCTGAAAGAATTGGCAGTCTAATGTATGCCTTATTTATTTTAGATACGTTCATCTTTTTTATTTTTTATTTAAACAATCTCCAAGATGGTTGACCAGTTAATTTCTAATTGTTGGATTGTTGGGCTCTTTTACGAGAATATTACTTTTTAAACATTAACGAATAAATTTGTCTTCGATTGGCTTAAGGTTATAAATTCGCGAAACTTTTCCAAGTGAGTAAGTATTATTGACTTAATTAATTTATGTAATATACGACAACTAATTCTCGTAAATGTATAAATGAATTGATTATAATATATATATATATAAATATATATATATATATATCTATACGCATTCATTTTATGATTTTTAAACAAAATATATATCAGTTAAAATAGGGTTGTCTGCCATTTTTATGACAATATTTCATTAAAGCTCAATGAAAAAAAAATAATAATAATAATTTGTTTTTAAGCAAGCAAAAGCATCACTGACAAACATCATTAATTTATATCCTATAATACACACAACAACCGCAATGTGTTGCTATGAATTATTATATATTGTATTTTTTTTATTTTGTATACCGAATACTAGTAGTGTTTGAAAAACAAATAGTGGATGACTGCAACAACATNAATACACACACCAACCGCAATGTGTTGCTATGAATTATTATATATTGTATTTTTTTAATTTTGTATACCGAATACGTGTAGTGTTTGAAAAACAAATAGTGGATGACTAAAACAAAATACAGGGATTTAAAGTAAGGATTATTTATCAAGTTTTTTAACATGTAATAGTTGTTTTCAGGTTACGGAAATCAGGCGTAATCATCCCGACACCACATAAACCGAGGAAATGTAGCACAACATTTGTTTAATAATATTAAATACAACTATACACATAATCTGAATTGAACATATGTATTAATTCTTTTCCGAGAATTCGGTTTATGTAAAAGCTTTCAAGTATAATGATTTATTTTCTGATTTATCTGTTAAGATATAAGAGAGATTTGATGCTTATCATCTTTAAATCATATTATTTTGCAATTATTGCACTAATCAGTTTTGGACTTCGGGACAATCTAAGCAACAAAAGAAAGGTATGCAGAAAACTGGCAGTTGTGACGCCGTATGTCCTCAAAGTTTGGTGCATGGTACGTTTTGTTTTATTGTTGCTGTATTTCAAATGATTACAAATTATGTATATGTTTTTGTAGTGTTTAAGAGTTATAACCATACGATCAATCTGTGTTTTGCGTTTAAAGATGCAATTTTATTTTAAGCATTCTGACCATCCCTAAAAAAACTTCGTTGAAACATTACTTACCTTTTGGGTTGCATACAGCACCAACGATTCGTTCGATATTACAACAGGCATTACCCCAACCCCAATGGGTACAATTCTCAATAGATAATTCAGCACCACTTCACTTGACATTGTCCAGCCAGAAGTTTTTTGGACCTTTCTTGAAGATAGATTTGGGTAAAAACTGGCCGTTGTTCATTCTAAAAATTGAAAATAAAACAACGACAATCATCCATATTTCATTTTCTTTAATAAGAGTATCAGTTGTTATTAATCAAAGTTAATAACTAAAACATAATTTGGTAACAAATGGTTACCGCGTTCGTTATTAGACAGTGTAGGATCACTTTATGCGACAAAACAAAGTAAACCCACTTCTTCAAATAACCACCGAACGTTTCATTTGATTAACGGTACATGCATGTATGACTTGGCTAAATATGCACTTTTTATATTCGTTTTGATGGGTGAATATATTGCTTGTTAAATGTGACTTAAGATAAATATTTTATGTAAAAATATATTTAATTTGTGATGGTTTTCTTTTTGATTGTGTATATCACGGACTCTGGATTACACGGATAAGAAACGGGACCGTTACGGCAAATATCTTGTCGAAACTAAGTCACGTGACCGTGTCGTAACTATCGATCTTTTATCGAAGCGCCGAGGTTATACATTTGATGTACCCACTCACGTTTTTTTGTTAAATTATAGTTTCATTTCTCGGCCGATTTTGACAAATTATATATCATAAGAAAGCCTACGTTATGTTGTTTTCAGATATATACATATATATTAAGTTTTTCTTCTGATTTCGGAAGCCCGGCGAGTTGAGACTTTAACTTTTGCAAATATCATACCGTTTTGGATTTTTATAATCTAGATTAACGGTTGACATATTCGTACTTTATACCGATTTGTAGCGTTTATATGTGGATTTTCAGTTTTAAAAATAACATCTTTCTTAGCAGAATAGAATTCTGTATACGATAGAAAAAAAATGGTTTAAAAATGAAAGTAATTAGGGAATGCAGGCGGGAGAAAGTAGCGCGCGGTCCTAACGAACCCAACTGATGCTACGGTCTTGGCGATTATGCTTTTGTTTAGATACGGGGCATTGAATTTCCTTTGCCATGATTATTATATTTTGTATGGAATATATTGAAATATTTTGCTCACGAGACATATCAATAAAGCTAATTATTAATGAATCTTAATAAATTAACGATTTCAGCTCTTGTTTATAACACAGAAAGGGTGTTAATTTTATGATGAGACAGCGTATATAGCGGACCCTCTTGATATTTTTTCGGCTTTGCATACTTCAAATAAAATGGGTGTCAAAAACATTCCTCATTTGTTGTTTATTATCAAAAAGGTAATTATGTAAAATTATATGAAAAGGTTATTTACCTTAAATTATAAATTAATTAAAATTATTTAAAGATTCTTGAAAATCACAGTCGATGTTACGCAGGTCATTTCGTATTTTGACATCAGTGCATCATGTCCAACTATTAAAAATCGGATTTTTCACTGGGACGATGACGACTTAGATTAAGACTACTTGTAAGGTAAATACACATGTAGCAGTGATGATTCTGAGAATGTTGAACCATGGAAGAAAGTACAAGTGACAACAGCAATCGAATCAGTGGGTGTCTACCAGTGTACAGAGTGCCCAAAAACTTACTAGACAATGTCTCGATTTCGGGGTCATATGATTTCCATGCACGGAATGTGTCAATTTTAATGAACTATCGAGAGTGTAAGAGGTGTTGATTTAACCATAAGACAAAGCACTGTTAAAAGAGTGAAGTACATGTCACTCTTTAAATGTTATGTTAATTTTATTTTACATTTTTTTTAAGGGAATGGCAATATCGAAGAATTATTATATACAAGTGAAAAAATGGACGTGGTGCGAATCGAACTGTCTATGCATGTATATTGAAATATCTTTATAAGTTATCAGAGTGATAAATATATAGAATTTTAAATTAAAACTCTGTATTATTTGTATTTTTCGGAAAGATTATTTAAACCCGTTGTGGTCAAATGATAATGCTGTTTTTAATCATGTTGTTCCGTACACTACCGTACACTCTTTACAGGACTACGAACTGACGGAGTGTTTTACCGGTACCCGCTAAATACGTTAAATGTTAAGTATTACATTTTTTTTTTAAATATTTAAAATGTACATGTATAGGTATTAAGCACTTATAATTATTATGATTAAGCTGGCTGACATCTATACAGTATTTAATTTATGGCAATCTGTATGGGCAGATGACTTTACATGTTTACAATACGCTACATATCTAATAAACGCAAAATTGAGTATTTGGCGATAAATTACCTTCAAGAAATGACTACTAATACCACGAGAAGACATGGAGGTATCATAAAAAGTGTAAAATGACCAGACATTGCCAACTGTGGTTAGGGACCTATATACAAGTATAGGTCCCTGCTGTGGCGTATGACACCATGTTGTTATTTAGTATTGGTCGGCAGAGTATCTGATCATAACGAGACAATTGGTTTTTGCTGAAAATAGGGGCAATTAAACCTCAAATCTATCAATAAACAAGATTATTGAGATATCTTTTATTGAACACCGCGATACGAATGCTCAAACCACGGACTCTAGATTACACGGATAAGAAACATGGCAACATTCTCAGAATCATCACTGCTTTATGTGTAATCACCTAACAATTCGTCTAAAACTAATTTATTTATTTGAGTTGAAGACGATGTACTATTGTATAAGTCTGAATAAACTATCTGTCTGTCTGTCTGTCTGTCTGTCTGTCTAAATCTAAGTCGTCATCGTCCCAGTGAAAAAAAAATATGATTTTGAATAGTTGGACATGATGCCCTGATGTTAAAATACAAAATGACCCGCGTATCACCGACCGTGATTTTCAAGAATCTTTAATTAATTGATTATTTAATGTAAATAACATTTCATGTAATTATACATTATTACCTCGTTGATAATAAACAACAAACGATGAAAAATGTTGACACCCATTTTATTTGAAGTATGCAAAGCCGAAAAATATCAAGAGGGTCCGATATATACGCTGTCTCATCATAAAATTAACACCCTTTCTGTGTTATCAACAAGAGCTGAAATCGTTAATTTATTACGATTCATTAATAATTAGCTTTATTGATATATTTCATGAACAAAATATTTCAAAACATGTATATTCCATAAAAAATAAAATAATCATGGCAAAGGAAATTTAATGGCCGGTATCTAAACAAAAGCATAATCGCCAAGACCGTAGCATCAGTTCGGTGCGTTAGGAACGCGCGCTACTTTCTTCCGCCTTCATTCCTTAATTACTTTCGTATTTAAACCATTTTTTTCTATCGTATACAGAATTATATTCTCCTAAGCAAGATGAAATTTTAAAACTGAACGCCAAATATAAACGCTACAAATCGGTATAAAGTACGAACATGTCAACCGTAAATCTAGATTCTAAAACTCCAAAACGGTATGATATTTGCAAAAGTTAAAGTTATAACTCGCCGGGCTGCCCAAATCAGAAGAAAAAATCAATATATATTTATATATCTGTTTACTACGTAACGTAAGCTTTCTAATGATATATAATTTGTCAAAATCAGCCGAGAAATGAAACTATAATTTAACAAAAGACGTGAGTGGGTACATCAAAATGTATAGCCTCTGCGCTTTGCTGTACTCTAACTATAAACGATCGATAGCTACGACACGGTAAAACGCGCGGTGGTAAAACATAAAATGTGTATTTTTTGTGTTTAACTCGCTATAAATCCATTAATTACAACGGGAATATACTAAAAGTTATATTTTTTTGAAAGAGGAATTAATAAGCAACAAGATAACGTATAAACCAATAAAATTTGATGATTAGTTTTTGCATAAAATTGAATTTACTACAGTAAGGGTCAAATACTCGATTCATCTCCTATCAATATACACTTCGTGTGTATATTAAGGAAATATTTAAAGAAATTGATCAAAGGTTAATGAAGATTTTTATTTCTAATTTTACCCATTTAATTTGTATTAACTTTTTGTTTTCGTTTGTTATAGTTGTTTTTAACGAACTATAAGGCAACAATGTCACTGCATTGAAGTATTTCGATTTGGAGATATTATATTAACTAATGAGAGTCAAGATACTTGCATTTTACAATAAGCAAGATGTAAATAATATATCTTCTTGCAAACAATAAAAATCCAGTCATATTTTGCCATAATATTGCATCGGATTGAGGATAAAATATTTATATTTAAAACTGAACATGTATATAGTTATTATTATTATATTTGCAAACAAATAACCATACAAATATCAACATTATTAGTACCCGAGCTGTCTGCAAAGAACGTCCACAAAGTTATTATCCATGTCGTAATCGCAAACTGTCCCCCATTTGCCGTCGTGGAAAACTTCTACTCGACCCCAATTTACATTTCCGTCTGCTAGGCGGACATTACCTGTCAATTTTGTTTTAGACAAATCAAGTCAGTGTGCATTGTTGGACACTCGACTGACGTGTTCACTTTAAAGCATGTTGCCAGTATATAGTAATAAAACAATACAATGTATTGTTTGGTATGTTCTTGTTGAAAAGCGAACACGATTTTTGTGGATGAAACCTTTGCTTTCTATACAAATGTTCACATCAAGTAATCTGTTTAATAAATCGATAACTTTAACCTCAATTGGTATTGATCCTGGTAAAGTCAATCATTTTTACGAAAACAACGGAAACATTCATAATTGTATTGATAATTTCGCAAATTAAGACGTCTGATAATTTTCTAAATTTTAGCTGATGATTACTTATTAACACAAGGGTCTTAATGTTAAAGTTTATTGTGCAATAGAACATCATTCTTTTAATTTGTCAGAGAGGCTTTTGTATCCACTCGTCCAGCTGTAAATCGTGTTTTTAACTTTTGACGAATTGTCATCAATACTAATAGTATTCCCTTAACCATAACAAAACAGCCCGTAATAATAATAATGCCATAGATATGAAATTATTATCGAATTATTGTGAATTGGTTTGCATCGATGGAACCTTCGGTATATACTCACTTTTCACTATATTAAAAACCGTGTGGGGAAACTGCTGGCGAAAATTTACCTCGATGATCCAACTTATGATCAATGAATAAACGCTAACCCTCTTAATACTGCTCGACTGAAGTATGTGAAGCAACGATAATTTTCGCGGATAACGGTTCGTATAAAACACGCGAACGAATCAAGGTACATTTTAGAAAGCGAGCACCGTCTGCAGAATTGAACATGGATAACCAAAGAGTTATCTCATCAATTATTTATCACTGCGCGATTTTGCTAGGTCAATCAACATTCTTGTGCATTTGAAAGAACATGGGTTGCGACGATGATTGTAATATAAATTTTTCTTTATACAATTTTGTTAGATTTTGAAATACATCAGCATTTAAAATATTTATTGGAAAAACATCGCTTGTGCTGGAACAATATGACTGTGTACTAAGTTGTTATGTTGTTTTGTAAACAATAATTATATGTTATATATCTTAACACATGGTAAGAAAAACAAATAATGGTTTCCAAATAATATAAGTGGAAGCCATACATTATACCATTTCAAGTGAACCATTATACTTGGAATAATTCGTTATATAAAATAACATATTTACTAGTTTATGTTTAAAAACATTGTACAATACGGCATGTTGTACTAAATTTGTTTCAAATCCGGACAAGCATGTTTGGTTTTTGATGGCATTACATGTCTATGCCAACCCGGATTGTTACAATCAATCAACTCATTATTTCAAACTGCATACTTGTGATAAATAACCTGAGATTCGAATGTACGGCTACACTTAATACACATGTAAATCTAATTGATAAAATTTAAATTATGATGTTTTCTTCACAGAAAATGTTTAGAAAAAATATATAACACAACACTGTTATATTAAAAAAACGGCTGGCTCCGGTAATACGTTAACAAATACAAAAACAACAACAAGTGTACCTGAAATATTGGTCTTCGCAAACACATTTGTTAAACAAATTTAACAGCGTCTTAAATTATTATGTTTTCTTTGCAGAGAATCTTTAGAAAAAAACACATTACACAATACCGTTTTATTTAAAAAAAACGGCTTGCTCTGGTACTACGTTTAATTTGCTTTTACAGAAACAACAAAAAGTGTACCTGAAATATTTGTCTTCGCAAGCGCATCTGTTAAACAAACAAGGACATACATTAATCACTGCTTTAGAGAATAAAATGTCATAGCTCGTCATACACGTATTTTTACATCTGGTTTTTACATCTGGTGTGAACCTATATAGAAATATATGTACTGCTGATATAGTTTAAGTAACTTGTTAATCTTCATAATAAGACAAAAAGAAATAAAAATCACACAACTGAATTTGTTCTCAAAGTTTTCGGTATCTCCGGAACAATATTGATGCATACGAGGTTTAAATTTAAATTACATGTCGATGACGCTTTCCATTCTTTTCTTATACCTTGGATATACACATACATGTATTAACTAATGTATAGACATCTTAGATGTGATTTACTGTAGGGTTCATCCGTGTACGTAAATGCATTCATTATTTATCAAAATCCGATATCGCAGTCCAACAAGAATATTGAACTATAGCATATAATCAATCGCTGTATATTTGCTCTCGGGGGGAGGGGGCAGGGAAGATGCACACAAATACATTACTTTTTCGTACTTAAAATTTATTAACTTTTAGGGATTAAGGAACAAACGTCGGTATCGTGATATCATATAAATGAAACTTTTCGGTTTTCAAAACTGTCTGAATTTGCTATCAAAGTGAATGGCTCTGTTAACGTTCGGAGCTCTCTAAGGCCAGCTTTAACCTCAAATGCATAACATTTACACTTCCAATGCAGTGATCGCAGTTTATTTCATTGTTATGTGTTCGCTTTGTAATGTTAAGGAATGTCCAGAATATTTGTGTTGTGTCATTCCGTTTGGCCATGTGTTAATTGACATTAAAACCTATCTCATACTAAAATAAGGTTTCTCTTTCTTCTGCTGAAGTTTCAAGTTATTTAAATAATTATTCTACATACATCGGGCATTTAATTACAATGTATCAATAATGAAGTGCATGTATATGTCCATGATGATCACTCCAATTAAACACTGCATGTGTTCTTGGTATTCCGTAATTTGGGAAGACGACTGCATGCACATGTGATTTACGTTAATGTCGATTGCAATGTATATTTTAAAATTATAATAGTGTGCCCACATTGACAGGCCTTTTTGTCAACAACAACTTTGTGTACAAAACGTGAACGGTATCGTATGTGAGCAATTTACCGTTCGTTATATGTTGAACATGTGTACAGTTTCAAATGGCATGACTGTATAATCCTTTATTTCAATCTATGGTAATGCACACGTGCGAAAGAAATATCACAGCTTACCTGGATATGTGTTTTTAGCACGTGTGACACATACGCCAAAAATATATATCCAAAATAATACATCCTTAACTAGCAAATAGACATTTCAAAGAAACATCCATCGGAATGTCGATAAATATTGTATTAGCATCTGTACTCAGCATTATTTATTTATAAGCGCTAAAACGTAGGGCTTACCACTCGACTACTGTCAGAGTATAAATTTCAGTGAACTTATTTGTGACATTAATATTATGTTGATATTTAGACATGCTCTGTTATACTAATTCCCATAAGAATCCAGGACAATATTTCTAATTCGGAGAAATCGTTGTATTGCAACCAAATATAAGTGAACTATCGGTTTAATGCTTCCGAATAGCAGAACAAGAAGATTACAATAATAGCGCTGACTTAACGCGATATTATGTAGCACGGTCAGAATGCCATCAAACATTAGCTATAGGTTAGGGTTGACTATTGACTCACTATATGTTAACCAGGAATATTAACAGAAACTGTTTTAACACAATACACTCATAGTCCTTAAGGAAGTGTTCTTTATGTACGCGCTTTTTAACTCATATGGTAAAAACATAGTTTAACTATGAATTTAATTCATTATGCCACGACTTGTTCAAAGTGTTTCCGATAACCAAAGTTACAACCTGTATATAACACGTTACTCTTATCACCGGGGACCAAGGCGTAGAAAACATGATCTTCACAATCATCATCATCCTTGTCTCTATCTAAAACTATAAAAAAGTTGGTTATTATAAACCGTATATTCACGAGTGCAGCACGATACACCCTAGGATATCATTAAGAAAAGAATGTAGAGCAGATATTTTAATTTTGGACATTTAAAAAATTCAGCAACTTAGTCATAAGTCTGCAGTAGTAACAAGATCTGGATTCTATTGATTTTAATTGATGATACTTTCTGACAAGCGTCGAACACAGAATACAATCCATGCTCGCGCGTCGAATAATGGAAGGCATCATGTTTCGAATGACAACGTCTGATTTGATGATATAACTAGGGGTTGAACAAATTTGATTATTTGCACCTAAATCCATCTATTCGTTTCCCACATCATATAATTTAACAGGCCTATTCTGTTTATTCGACTGTTCTGTTTTTAAAACATGCAAACCATTGTTATGTATTTCCTTTATAGCCACGTCACAAACGTGTATTACGGTAATGTATTTTCGACACATGTGCAAGCATGTTTTATTTACATTGTCCTGACGACTTAGTAATGCTCAGAAAAATAGGAATGAGATAAGTAACACAATTCAACGTCTCATTTCCATGAATTATGTTGCCGTTACTACTTGTTCCAACGATTTCAACATCTTTCCAATTACCTACTAAGTCTTTCCAATTACCTACTAAGTCTTTCCCACGAATTAGTTACGCCGTTTTCAACTCGTATTTCATTTTCCTCACTTACTGAGTCGTTCCCACATGGACGTTAACTCGTGGGAACTAGATACTCAACAAGTTAACGGCTACATAAAAAGCCCGTATGTCATCTTTGTTGCACTGTAGTATTCAAAATTATATAATTGTGACTATATATTTACATGTATATTAATGTGTTTAATACCTAGACAGTTCCCAATACAACTATCTGAACAAAATATGTCTAAAACGTACCTTGCATACATAAGACACACATACAAACGCTGTATTACAGATGATACTGATCCAACACATGCAAACAATAGTGCTATTAAAGTGATTGTCGTAAGCGAAAATATGTGTAGCAACTCAAAACGCATTTGCTCAACTATAATTTATGTGCTTCTTCGTGTAGCAATAATGATGACAGGTGCTTAGAAATGGCACATGTTTAACCTCATTTTGCGATCAGATTTTAATGATACTCCTATGGCAGATACACAGGAATGATCTAATGTGTGTGATGTTTAGACAATGATGTTTTACTTGCCAATGAATACATGTGAGGTCACAATATGAAAATGACAATATAATCAAAATTAAATCATCTTTAATGAAGTGTGTTCATTTATTCTGCAATCGTATTCAATCGTTTGCAAAGATTGGATAGTAGTACATGTCTGAATGAAACTGTTTAATAAATGGCATAATCCCAACGTAACGCACAATGTCGACATTCGATGATATGTTGAACGTGAGTGTAATGAAATAGCAATGTTTTTATTTCCTTGTGCATATACTCTTGCAAAATACAGCAGTAGTAGTAGTAGTAGTAGTAGTAGTAGTAGTAGTAGTAGTAGTAGTAGTAGAAGTAGTAGTAGTAGTAGTAGTAGTAGTAGTAGTAGTAGTAGTAGTAGTAGTAGTAGTAGTAGTAGNCAGCTGTAGTTTGATCCGGCGAGTTAACAATCATACAGAGACTTGTATCATCGGCAAATAGGTTTATTTGGGCTGGTATGTCAGCGATAATTTCTGCAGGAGTTGATTCTGCTCCTGGTAGAATGACTTTCTGTTTACGGTTAATAAGATAATTGGATATAAATGCTAATAATTCTTCCCGAATGCCTGCTGCTTGAAGTTGGAACAAAAGACCCTCATGCCAAACTTTGTCAAATGCTTTACTTATATCGAAAAATAACAACTCTGACTTCAAGACCATTGTCTAAAGCTTTGCAAAATGTATCATAAATATAGTTTAACTGATTAACCGTCGAATCGCCAGGCATGAAACCAGATTGAGTCCGTGTAAAGAATGAATTAAAACGGAGGAAATTAAAAACAAGTTTGTGAATTATTCGTTCAAAGACATTTTCGATAGTATTAAGCAAAGATATAGAACGATAATTCGAAACAAGAGCTGGATCACCCTTTTTGAAGACCGGATACACGTTTGCAATTTTCCAACATGAAGGCATTTTACTAGCAGAAAGACATGATCTGAACAGTTCACATAGGGGAGAGCTAAGTTGATGCATTGCTTCCCTGAGGATACGATTATCGATTCCATCAGGTTCGGAAGCTTTTCCTACCTGTAAACATTTAATTGCGTTGATGACTTCTTCCTGAGTAATATCAATTGAATGTAAGCTGTTATTGTTATCGGTGTGATGCGTAGGAAGATCATGATTTGTTACATCGATTGATGATTGATTTGCAAAATATGAATTAATGAGTTCAGCTTTGCATGTGTCATTTGACTCAAACGTGTTCGAATGTTCATCGTATTGGGGTGGAATTGATTGATGTGTGTTTGTAGAAATGAAAGTGTGCAATGTTTTCCAACAGTCCTTAGCACATAGCTCAGACGACTTCAATTTATTAGCCATATTCTTAAAGTAATCAAATTTAGAATTTTGCAAGAGTAGGACAACTTCCTTTCTAGCATGTCTAAAATTTGACCAATGAAGTTCGGTATTAACTTTTTTGGCTTTTCTATAAAATCGTTTTCGGTGTCGAATGTTTTTCTTAATTTGATTATTCATCCATGTTAAATCACGTGGACGTATACATATGTTTTTGCTTGGGATGCACGACTTCGCTTTTTGTAAAATAGCATTAGTAATATTATCAGCATATAAATCAATAGCATCACATTTCAAAAGATGCCATTGTGTCTCAGTAAAAAGACTACGTAACTTATCGTAATCCCCAATATCATAACGCCAAATATGCCGATAAAAAGTTTTTGCTAAGGGTTTTTGGAATTTCAAAATTCCAAAGATAGGACAATGATACCTTATATTTTGGTCAAGAAAAGGTTCTCCAATTCAAGCAAATATGATAATGATCCGGTTACTTACAAAAATTAAATCAATTATTAAAGATGTTTGCTCTGTGTGGTGAGTAGGCTCGTGTATAAGTTGTGTAAGGTTAAATTGTTGACAAAGGTTTTCTACTTTTGATAATGATGCTGGTGTGAGGAGATTCAGGTTAAAGTCACCTGTAATAATAACATTATTTATACATGTATCGCAAGCTAGCCCAAAAGAGACTTCCATTGCTCTCATATACGCTGAATCTGCACTTGGCGGCCTATAAAATACTCCAAAAAGGATTGATTTATTTTTGTTAAGAATAACTTCAATCCATATACATTCAGTATGATTCAATTCACTTCTTCCTTTAAAAGCAATATTTTCATTTACATATATTATAACACCTCCATGTGTATCAAGGGGGCGGTCTTTGCGGATTGGCAGATGGAATCCATTGAACATGATGTCACTAGATAATACTGAGTCATTTAACCAGGTTTCAGAAAATGCAATAATGTCAAACTCATTAAGACCAGTGTTAAGTATGTCTAATTTATGCACCAGGCTTTAGACATTGTAATGTTCAAAAGATGAGTGATTCGTCGCTGAAAGATTACAAGTAGGTGAAGAACTATCTGTATCTGTATGTAACGATGATTCGGAAAATGAAGGTCCTGTGTTTGGATGGATATCACCTGACTGTAACAAGATATAAGCTTACCTAAGAAGTGTTCCAACAAACGTGAAGCAATAACGGAGCTTTTTAAGAACTTGAATATCATCATATATGTGCGTTCCTAACAGGAAATGCCTTCGCGGATGTTCCACAGTTAGTAGTTGATGCATTAATCGAATTATATACGCTAGTACGAAAAGAAAACAAACTTAATATATCTAGCCATATTTGGAGGACATACAATAGGTGAATCAGTAGCGAAAATCTTACAGGCGTCCTGTATATACTCATGACAGCGTGTCCAAACATGTGTTTACTCTTAAACATTATGAATCGTTCCAATAAGGACGAGATGAGACTGAAACGCTGACATAATTCGTTTTATAATACAACCCGTAAAGCCATATAATGGTATGCATATTTCTGCTGTTTGATAACAACCTTTGCAACAGAACTGGAAATGAGGAAGTGATAGATCACAGAGGAGAAAGGAAAAGAGAGCAGGGAAAAGGCACAGAGTGAAGCAAAATGTTATGTTTGAAGAAAACATATTGTCAAAATAAAAAATAGAAGTAGTGCTGGGAGTATTATTAGTCTAAACACTTTCATTTACCCAGATTAAGTAAATTGAACATGGACAGTAATCTGTTTGGACAGTAATATAACTTTTAAGATTTAACTTATACTGGTACAATAACGTTTACACGAAGTGGTTGAGCGAGTCTTATAATAAAGGAAACTTCAAATTTGGATGAAATCTACTTTTTGAAGTAAACAAGAATAATAAAAATTCAGTCTTGATTAAGTGAAAAATGCACATGAATAAATATAGAGGGAATGTTGCAATATAGGTTATACATTTCCTTAGTGTATATCTTACAAAAATCAAATCGCATACATTTCACTAGTTCACATTCATATATATATATACATTCATACACATTCAGATTAAGTAAATTGAACATGGAAAGTAATCTGTTGGACAGTAAGGCCACACCAAATTGATCTGTTGGTCTACGGATTTTTTTTAAAGTTGAAGAGGCGAGCGAAAACATTTTTTTTTTTTGAAAACAGGAAAATTCTCGAGCGAGCGAAGAGCGAAGAATAAAAAATAATCACATTTCGATAGACATTAACAAGAGACACAGGTTTAAACAGCTATATGTTACATTCAAATCAATACTTATACAAAGAAAAGAAATCTATGTACAAAAAAGCAATAATATATCTATGAGTTACATACTTGTCAAATAAAAATGCACTAAAATAAGGTTTCAGCACTTAAACTTTAAAATGTAGAACACAAGTCTAAAGCTAGTTTCACCTTCCAAATAATGACAGTCGGACAAAAGCCATGCATATAATCCATTGTCGCTTCCTTATTTTAAAACGGGCATATCAATGGCTAGTACGGTATTGTATTTTTCTGAAATAAATTTGTACATTACAAAGAACTTATTTGATGTTTCTGAAATACACGGACCTAGCTGTTAAACATGTTCCGTCAACCATGTATTTTAATACTTATAAAACATTGTCCCTGTGACACTTTTATAACCAGCCTTTAATGATTTTATGTTTATTATTTGTTCACTTAAAATTGTGTTATTGGAAAAATTTGCCTACATAAAGGGAAATACCGTCCATATGATCATTTAATGAAGAAAATGCATAAAAAATCTTACGTCATGTTTCCCGATGTTATTTGAAATTGATCATGCTTCAACGGTACCTGCTGATAGTTGCATGTTCGAACGTGAACAAACACATCCAAATAAGTCAATGAAGTTGAGTGACTGAACGTAGCAGATGTGTTTATATTTATAAGGATTGGCTGCAACAACCTTTCACCGCAAAATGTTACAACGTTCGGGACAGCGAAACAGCAAGCCATTTGTTCTGGTCGTCTCGATCGAATTTTCGAGCGTCTGCAGTTATCGATTGAAAAGGTTACGAAACACTATATTTGGCATTCGTATTCAGCGTCAAAATCGTTTCTGCGAGATTGCGTGTTTTTTTTTTTGCTTTTTTTTTCACAAATTAAAAAAAACACACACATGCGCTATGGTTACAGAAGGACACAGAAAAATGAGTGCGAGCGGTAAAAACAATTTTTTTTTTTTTTTCATTTAAAAAAAAATAGGCGCGGCAATCCGACGACCAACAGATCAATTTGGTGTGGCCTAATCTAACTTTTAAGATTAAACTTATACTGGTACAATAACATTTAAAGATTATTTAAGGACAGCACGAAGTGGTTGAACGAGTATGATAATAAAGGGTTACTTCAAATTTGGATGTAATCTTCTTTTTCAAGTAAAAAAGAATAATATAAATTTAGTCTTGATTAAGCACGAAGTGGTTGAGAGAGTATGATAATAAAGGGTAACTTCAAATATGGATGTAATCTACTTTTTGAAGTAAAAAAGAATAATATAAATTCAGTCTTGATTAAGTA
>VMBQ01012982.1:0-12748 GCA_007657795.1 Dreissena rostriformis
AACTAATATTTTTTGCATTTTGCAGAATAAATAAATGAAACAAACCCCTTTTACAAGTTTTATATGCTGTGAAAAGGTCCATAAAAATCGTCCGGAACATCGCGCAATCTATATGCATTCTATAGGAAAAGAAGCCAATTTGGTGTTAAGTTGTCAAGGTTTCTTATCCGCTGGGCCACGTGATTAAGTGGGCGGAGCGATCATCGTCTAGGCGAGATGTAAATTTGGTATGTATTGAAATTGTTGGAAAATTTACTAAATATCAGTTAAGCTTAAATATCTATCCATAAAGAATTGCCTGCTTACAAAAACTGTTTTAAAATGGAAGAAAAAGATGGCATTGAACACATGTATCGTGTATACCTCGTACAGACTTTCAAATCATCAAGGAAGCAAACAAAATTAGACGAAAATCAACATGATTTTTATCCATTAAAATAAAAATGCTAAGAAGAACATAAGCCAATAAAGGTTTAACTTGAATATGCTTGTTTTAAAAAATTGTGGAAAATAAGAGTTTAAGAATAGTTGTTTATAGACTAAACTTAAGAATATCGACGAGGAAAAATGCTGCATCATGCTTAACGTACGGATACACAAGTTGTAAGTTGAAAAAGTCAGCCATCTTTGTTTTCGGTCGTTTCCATTTGGTAAACAAGAATCTAACTTTAAGTAAAACCTTCTGTGTTCTACTTCATATATTTTGGCTATTGCTTTTAACAATTATAGGCTGCTATTTCGGGTGTCTAACCAACGAGTTATTGTATAAATATTGTAGAATTAATAAAATACCAAGCCTTGCCGTGTTAACCTTTCTCAGCTCGTCGGAAAAAGTCAAGTACACAAGGACACTAAAATAGTGATTTTACAGTTCTTTTAAGTACTATAAAACCGGTTCGCTTACTTTTCTAGAGCTAAATTAACATTTATATGATGTAGTACAAATCGACACTAATAATTCTAATATATACATGTTTATATAAGCAGATTCTCATATTTTTGTGAATATATATTACTACAAATAACGCAGATTTACTAAAAAGTAGCATAGGTTGCCCTTTTTACACACTCTTTACTTGATATGGTGTCAATGATGGATTTCACCACGTTTTCCCACGTAGATTTAAGGAAGTAATTCCCGCCATTTTTGCTCCACAGGATTCTTGTGTTTGTCCGATATAGCATCGACATAGATGGTGACATCAGTTCTTCATTAACTTGCTCTTTGATCATCAAAATGACTGGTTTACCCAGTTGCAACGCCAAATCAAATTCCAGTTTACAATAACCACTGTTCAAGTAGTCATTGGACAACAGGACAACAACCAAACGCGAGCGCTGAAGACATGAAATGACCTCATCATGAATGCTACGTCCGAAACGAAAGTTTTCATCTCCGACACAAAGAAGATCGCGATCTGTCCCTATTGCCCGCTTTAAATGTTCTCGAAGAGGTTTTACTACGTGTTCACTTACAAAAGCATCGTCTTTGCAGCTAAAGGCAAAGAAAACCGCGAATTCACAGTCACCATCGCCAGCTCTTAAACCGCGAAGGTTATTTACTCGATTACTTTCACTCTTCCTCCTTCGATGGTATCGAACAGATCCAATTATTGAAACAATAATAAAGACAACAATTATCGTTGGTAGTAATGAGGACAACAGAACAACTCGTTTTTTGCGGGCCTCTTGTTCACATAGATTTTCAAGTTGTTTGGAAACTTGTTTATTGACAACAGATGATTCTCCATGGTCATTGGTACAATGTTAATCACTAACATCGACATAGGCGCTGCTTAATAGCCACTGTATGTATTCCAAATGTGAACACAATGCACATCTGAGAGGGTTTCCTCTCAAATCCAGTCCGTATTTTGTTCTATTTGACCAGTGTACTGAATTTAACATCTGCATCGTGTCCGTACTAAGAACATGTATCTGATTATACGACATGTCCAATATCTCCATTGTTTGGGTCTGAATAATGTGAAATTCTATGTCTTCGAGATAATTTCCTGACAGATTTAATGTTTGAAGATTTATGCATTGCGAAAACATATTCTGCGACAGGTGTGTCATTTTGTTATAATTTAAATTGATATTGTTGAGTGCTTTAGATTGAAACAACTTTTCAAACAATGTTGTGTTATGTGTCATCATGTATGCTAAATTGTTGTACGACAAATCCACCGTACCAAGTTTTGGAATCGATTGTATCAAACTGGGGTTAATAAATTCCATTCTATTATCATTCAGTGATAAAACGTTTAGTTTATTTAGAAAACATAAAGTACCGTCTATCTGAATGTCCAGTACTTTGAATCCAAAACCGTTTACTGACAAGTTCTTCCATTGAACGTTACAGTCGTCATCTGTGTGCACCTTTGTAATGTTCCTTAAAATAAAAGTACTTTGTTCGTTGCACAATTGGTTAATCAAAACCGTTTCTGCATTCCAAAAATAAACAAAACTGTTCGTATTTAAAGAAATGTTACTGTAATTTTCGTAAATGAACGGTAGTTGACAAATTAATTGTAGGTTTTTGGGCAAGATAATGCAACTAAAGTCCACAAATCGAAGGCTTTTACAAGGTTTAGGTGATGAAGTAACGTCACCAGACCACCCGGACACACCACTTCCTTGTAACGATATATCAGTCAAACTGTCACAGTTCAGAGTAAATGCTGTTCCGTTGAAGTCCATAATCCGAACGTGACTTAAATCCAACGATGATACGTTTCTGTCCTTCACGAATTTCCAGAAAGTATCAGTCAGGGGAAACGCGGTATGCGTTACGTCTCTTCCAAAACTAGACATAGCAAGTCTATTAAGTTGAAGCACTGAACTGTTAAAGAGATTATTAAGGAATGTATCAGGACTTGCTCGTGTGCATTCGGACACGTCCAATAAAGTTACCGCATTCAGACCGTTCAGTGATCCGTAATCGAAAGCTGCCACTGGAATGTTGATTTTTAATTCTTTCAAACTTTTTAAGTTTACAAAACAATTCCTTTCTAGCGTTACCGAAGGCTGATTGATCTCATTATAAATTCTTAATGTCTGGATTTTCCACCAACTTTCGTTCGAGAATGTTTTTGGTGTAATGTGGACCTCATTATTAAAACAGCCGATTTCAACATTTAGTATTTCAAATTCTATAACTTCCGGAAACTTGTTGACGCATTTCATTGAATTATTGTTCTTTTTAAAACACAGTGGATTGAAATCGTTGCACGTCTCCAACTTGTATCCAGTAACGTATAATAGCAGAGGTGTAAACGATATAATTATGTACAAATAGGACGTCATTTTCTTAATTTAAACTTGTAATGAATACTATCGACTATACTTATACACAGCAAAATATTTCTGAAACGGAACGAAAGATATTTTTGTAGTCATTTGTGCAGATTTAAAGCTCTTATTACCACTTCATTGACGTGTGTTTAAACCTAGGTCATGGTGTAAAATGCAGTGGAGTAGCTTATTTTACAATGGTGGTTAATTTTGAAACATTTCATATGCCAACATATGATATTGAAATTAAATAAAAATAGATTTGATAACAACATTTAAAATGAACAAAGTGTATGGCATTTGTATGCATTATAAAATGGTGATTGCATTTTTAATTTGAACTCAGGAGTAAATCAATATATTAATGTAAAGTATCGACTACAAAAGCAATTTGAAGATAAGATTTGGACGTGAAAGAGACACGTTAAGTGATGTATATGAAGCTTCTGCCACAAAGCATTTTCAGATCAGCGACTTACTCCTGTCAAAGTTTGGGTATACCATTACGCTTGCATTAGTCAATCCAGATATGTCAGTGTAGTAGTTATATTTACACAAAACATTTTGATTTTTTATCATCGATAAGGTAAATAGGATTTGACATAGTGATATGGTTTTTTAAACACTCGGACCCAAATTTGAAATGTTTACATTTCTTTTTGGTAACTCACATGATATCATGCATTATACGATAAGCCAGGTTACACATACTTTATTAAACAATTGTGCAGCAAACGTGTGTAGGAATAATGAAATCCCAGAAACAGAAGAGACATTATGGTCGCCATCAAGATGTCATAGTATTACAATCTTGTTGGGTAATCGATGGAATGATTTTGAAGCCAAAATAAGCTGTTTTACTGAGCATGATTTTGTCTGCTCATGTCCACAGTTAAAACAAAAGGCATGTCTCTGAAGTACTGTTAAAGTGTTATGCTCTCAAGAAGATTGTGCTCTGGGGAGACATCAGCTACCCGGAAGTGCACTTTTTAAATCCTGATCTATTCACTGAATAATGAAGACACATAGTCTGAAGTGCTTTAAAAATTATGTTGAAAATAAACCTAATATATAGACTAAGTCATACAAATTTATTAGACGTGCTGGATTTTGTTCAGCCAAGAACACTGTGACTGCAAAATAACAGCAAATGATTTTATATTAGCGCTTTGGTGCAATTCTAATGATATACAGCGTAACAATTCGATGAGCTGCGTGAAAATCAGCAAAGCACGAGAAACTTCAACTTGTTTCATGAATAAGAAACTATATAAAAATAAGTAATGTTTATACAATCGTCTTAAATACATGTCATCTATTGAAAGTGTTGTGCCATCGTAGATCCTGTGGCTGCAATAGACATTTTTAGATCATGTTTAATGATGCGTTTCACAAGTCACATACCGTGATATATTAATTTAAGTTTACAGGCTTGGACAGCCCGGAATTCAATTTACGATGGTTTAAAAAAACTGGTTTCAGTTTAAATCCATAATATTGCATCCTCTTTCTTTACCTATATTTTATGTGAAGATACGCACACGAGCGAGTTGATTTTATTGAATAAATTTTACAAAAAAAAATATGAGTCACTGCTTGTCGGGTAACTGAGGAAAGTTCCCCGATTTTTCCTGACAACTCATGCGTTCAACAGATTGTAAAAGGTGTATTTGTACCTTGTACAAATACATTGTAGTTGTATGAATAGTGTCAACTATATGCTCCAAGGGGTTTCTTAAAGGCAGTACGTGAATAAGCTTTAAAGTCTGTTAAATACATTAGCTGTCTGTACAACTCGGAGGTCCTTTGAAATTTACCAATACGCGTACGAAATATCACACTATTTGATTACTTAATGTTTTGTCGGTTATTGCAAACATTATTTTGAAATCGCTTTAGAAGTTTAAACTTTCACGGTTAAGTATGTATTTCATTTATGTATAACAAATTTGAATTTAACAATCGTGTGGTATACCTTATTTCGAATAAAGACGCGACCAAAAAAAGCATTCGTATTGCTATTTTCAGTGATGATTGTTTATCTAGTTTATCACTTTAAAACATATTAATTGAATAATTTTTAAGCACAGAGCATCGACTGTTAAAATAAACATGATATAGTGAAAAGAAACTAAAGAAAGTGTAATAGAACAATTATTTACACAATTTCTTGAAAAGCAATGGTTAAAGTGTTAAACTGTCACCTAATACTAAATAGTCTTCACATAATCAAAATGTGTGGAAACATCGTACCACAACGTCAATTATACAAGACATGACGAACAGTTTCAATAGTATTCTCTTAAATTAAATCAGTATGCACGTAGTACGACAACAATCACGAAGGACAAATCATTCTGAAAAATAACGCGATTTTGATTACAACTTGCGTAGTTTTCCCGTTATACACACTAATTGTTGGATATACCATAAGTTATGGATTTCACCACGTTATTCCAAGTATATTTCAGAAATGTATTACCACCATGTCGTGTCTACTGAATTCTTGTGTTTCTTGGACACGCATCAATAAAGAATGGGACAATAGTCCTCCATGTACGTCATTAAAAGAGCTTGTCCGGCCTGAAACGTTGGTATTCATCGTGCAGACTTATTACTATGATGACAATACGAATTTGGCATGTCACTTGTAGCATTCGTCTCCCAACCTCAAAGGCAAATGTCACACTTAGAGGACAAAGTTTTTAGTATACGATAAAACAACTTATCCGGTGTGTTATCCGGTCTCTTACTTTTATTATGCATCATGCACTCTTCAAAATGCTTGCATTTGACATTCATGAGGACATCCGCGGGCTTTACTCGTCTCACTATCTCACAGGTTAATGTCACACTTAGAGGTCGCACGCTTCATTTGGCCAGAAAATAGTTTGTCCAGACTGTAAAGTTTTTATTGGTTTGCAATTTGAAAATTATTTATCAGAAATGGTCACCATGTTGAGACTGTGTCATATGTCAAAAGCGTCTTTTCATCAAAAGTCTGGTTCACACATGAAGTTCAAAGGTTACATTTAGCCATAAACCAGCTTGTCCCTAGTGTACCATCAACATTTATCATGAACTAAATTTCAATAATATTAACCATGTTGAACTTGTAAATAAAAGTAATTAATTTTAAAGAGTAAAATTAAAGTTACCTTTTTCTTAAATTTGAAAAAGTGTTGTCGTAATTCATTGATTGAGACGTCAATGTAAGTTAATCCCTACAGAAAAAAGCGCAAATCTACAGACCAAGAAGGTGTCGCTGTGTAAAGGCAGGTGCGGGCTCCGATTATTGCTTAACAACGGTGTATTATTTGTTGTTTTACATATATCTATTATTTTTTTTATTTTTTTTTATTTTTTCAAATTCGCGGCTGAATATTTTTCAGTGATAAGTCAATTTCATTTAAACGCTATAATTACCAGTTGTGCATGAATAGTTCAGAGTAGAGATAGTACTTTGTCGCTTGGCAGCAGCTCCCCCGAGAAGACAGGCACATCTGGTTTTAACCTGACATTCAACTCTCTGGTTCCGGGACATTAACAAACCCACATCCTTGTAACTGCCTCTGCTGGCAGGCGAATCGACGTTATTGGGGCTGGCACGTTTTGCTCGACCAGTTGTTAGTTCTTGGAGAGAAGACGGGCGCCTCCAAGATGCACTCGAGCCCACTGATAGGAAATGATGAGGAAAAACAACATTCTACAAAGGTCGGTCGGGGCCCGAAATAAAAACGACCGCGCATTCAATCACCAGTCTCGAGGGTAAGTGCGACAAGTTAGCTAATCCATCGTTCAAGTTGGAGAAAACTTTCAGTCGTCGTCGCTAACTTCCCCCAACGGCCAGACTAGTCAAGAAAATGATGATGATGATGATGATGATAATGATGATAATGACGATGGCGATGACGAAGACGACGAAGACGACGATGACGACGACGATGACGATGATGATGATGATGATGATAATGATGATGATGATGATGATGACGATGATGATGGTGATGGTGATGGTGATGATGATGATGATGATGATGGTGTTGATGGTGATGGTGATGGTGATGATGATGATGATGATGATGATGATGATGATTTGATACACGACGTGCCTTTGTCACATCATTGGCGGAAGTAATGATATTTATATTGGTCGGAAAGTTGTATAAATATCTGTCACACACGAGAAACTTCAAATTATTTATTTTAATTATGCGTATCGTAAATTTCATCTAGTGATAAAGAAGCGTTTCAACGCTCGAGCAGTCCGTTATTTGCAAAGGATATGTAAAGCGTATTCTCCATCAGTTGCGTTTTATTAACTTACTGTTTTCATTTATCTTGCATTTTAAGACCCCAGTCTAAGTTAATTTTAAAAGTTACAAGATTGTTTATGTGTCATGGTTCTCTCGGTTAAATGATGAAACTCACCAAATATTTACATACTGACTCAATTTAAAATGTATCTGTTTACATATTCAGTATTTAAAATGGTCATGGGGCGAATCCTGTTATTTTGGTGTGAGTGTGTGTGGGGGGGGGGTAAACTTTGAGCTTGTCAATTACAGATGTACGCTATTTATTTTGTACGATGTCTTGCCGACGAAAATACAAACGCTAAAAAATAGGTTTTAGTGATAAGAATTTGACACTGACACTCGTTAAAAATGAATATGTCGAGAGAACATGTATTTACAGGTTTTTAGAACACAAACAAAAGAGTCAATATCCCATGGACAACGCAAAAATAAGTATGATATTTTCTAGCATTGATTATAATTCATTTCGTCAAATTAATATGTACCTGTTTAGAACCAATAAAGCATTGAATTTGTACTGGTTCATTGTTCTCCTAATAAACCTCAAGATGAGTTTGCCCCTTTCTTAACCTTCGGACATTACCGACTTTTCATATGTATTATGCGTAGAGAAGGTAGGGGTGAATAATACTAAGTATAAGACGAATTAGATCAACAAGGGGAATTACAAGAATAGTTTTAAATTAGGGATGGCAACGGTTAATCGGTTAATCGGTTAACCGTTTCTTTAGGAGGTTAACCGGTTACAAAATAAATAATCGGTTACTCTTGCAGAAAACACAATTTTTGGTTGAACGCAATAAATGCTCAAATCGTTAGTTTTGTTTTACTTCATTTCACTGTATTTGCTAATCCGCTTATCTTATCGCAAATTATCGGCAATTACCACTCCGGAATGCCCCCTGTGGATCAATAGCGGTTAGAATTGTAAACTATCGGGTGCAGCGGATTAATGAGCAGGCACGCGAGCAATTCGCACCTCCTTTGCAGTGTGTTTGTTTAGCACTTTACATTCTTTTGTGTTTCAATTATTCACATATTGTTAAATTTAAATTATAAACCGATCAATTAGGCTTGTCAATTCGCACATTTGACTGCCACGTGTCATTTTATGTTATAATTATAACATCAACGTGAATATCCAGTATAAATTCGGTCCAACTTGTTCAGATATCACGTATTTAAAAAGTTGAGCGACAATCTACAATCATGCCTCTTACCATCATCGGATGCTTGGAGATTTTTCAAACGGGCTGCTGACAAGAAATCAGCTACATGCACACTATGTCCAACGACAATTTCGTTGCATGGGGGTACATCCAAAAATCTCCGTCAATCAAATGAATGAAAAAAAATAACATGAACATGTTTGTTTGTTGTTGTTGTTGTTGTTTGGTGTCGTTTTTTTTTGCATTAACACATGATATGTCACAATTTACACGTCCCGTGAAGTATGCCATTGTGTTGACTACCATTGCTTGATAAAATCAATGAAGCTGGACACTGTGATTACACCCGATCACTTTTGTTTTAACAACTATTGCAAACTTAAACGCCCTAATAAGGACATTGATATAACAGGCCTTAACAACAGAGGTTTGAAAACCACTTTTCCCGTTGCAAATTAAATTTACGCTAATTGACAATTGTTATAAACAGCAAACTGTAAATGCAAGTAATTCTTAAAGGATAATGGGTGTTAATCAAACACAACATAATTCAAATTCTGCACTAGGTTTTATTGATCAAGATGTAGAACAATAATTATGTGTAAATGACATGAAGCTAATATAACAACAAAGAAATATCACAGTTCACCGACAAGCATGTAAAAAATTGTTTATAAACGTATACGTTTTTCGGGTGTTTTTTTAATATTTATTTATGTGGTACAAAGACAGTCGGTTAACCGGTTAACCGCTCGAATATTGAAACAGGTTAACCGGTTACGGATTTGATCAGGTTTGCCATCCCTAGTTTAAATACATTTGTAATGTCCTGAGACATGATCTCACACTTAACTTCCTTAAGATTTGAACATGTGGCCTGACAAATACGGCCAGAGTTTACTCTTTGCATCTCCTGCCAATCTATATTAGGGTAGTGACACACAATATACAAAAACGTTTGCCCCCATAACTTTAAATGTCGTGTTTATGTTGATGATTTTGAACAACAGAACAGTTCTAGTCTGTAGTATAAAAACCGGTTCTCTGACTTCTTTAGCTACATAGATATGATACAGTACAAATCGGCACTATTCATTGTAATATATACATGTATAAAATAAACAGTCAACTGTATATGTATCAATAAAAATTATACAAATAACGCAGTTTTACTACAAAGTTGCATAATTTGCGCGTTTTACACCCTCTTTATTGGATAAGGTGTCAATGATGGATTTCACCACGTTTTCCCAAGTAGATTTCAGAAAGTAATTTCCGCCATGTCGTGTCCACAGGATTCTTGTGTCTGTCCGATATAGCATCGACATAGAGGGTGACATCAGTTCTTCATTTACTTGCTCTTTGATCATCAAAATGACCTGTTTACCCAGTTGCAATGCCAAGTCGAATTCTAGTTTACAATAGCCACTGTTCAAGTAGTCATTGGACAACAGTACAACGACCAAACGCGAGTGCTGAAGACATGAAATGACCTCATCATGAATGCTACGTCCGAAACGAAAGTTTTCATCTCCGACACAAAGTAGATCGCGATCTGTCCCGACTGTCCTCTGTAAATGGTCACGAAGAGGTTCGACTACGTTTTCACTTACAAAAGCATCGTCTTTGCTTCTAAAGGCAAAGAAGAAAACCGCGAATTCACAGTCACCATCGCCAGCTCTTAGACGACGAATGGCATTTACTCGATTTCTTTCACTCTTCCTTCTTCGCATGTAACGCACAGATCCAATTATTGAAGCAATAATAAAGAGAACAATTATCGTTGGTAGTAATGAGGACAACAGAACCACTCGTTTTTTGCGGGCCTCTTGTTCACATAGATTTACAAGTTGTTTGGAAACTTGTTGATTGACTACGGATGATTCGCCATGTTCGTTGGTGCATCGTAAATCACTGACATTGACATAGGCGCGGCTTTATAACCATTGTATGTATTCCAAATGTGAACACAATGAACATCTAAGAGGGTTACCGCTCAAACCCAGTCCGTATTTTGCTTCATTCGACCATTGTACTGAATTTAACATCTGGATCGTGTCCGTACTAAGAACATTAATCTGATTATTAGACATGTCAACTATCCGCAATGTTTGGGTCGGATTAATGTGAAAATCTATGTCTTCGAGATTATTTCCTGACATATTTAATGTTTGAAGGTGTATTCATTGCGAAAACATATTCTGCGACAAGTGTATTAATGTGTTATTATTTAGATTGATATTCTTAAGTGTTTTAGATTGAAACAATTTTTCAAACAAAGTCGTGTTGTGTGTCATCATGTATGCTAAGTTGTTGTACGACAAATCGACTGTATCAAGTTTTCTCATCGATTGTATTACACAAGGGTTAATAAATTCCATTCTATTTTCATTTAGTGATAAAGCGGTAAGATTATTGAGAAAACATAAAGGTTCGTCCATCTTAACAACGAGTACTTTGAGTCCAACACCGTTTAAGGACGTATGCTGCAGTTTCGATGCAAATTTTCTTGTACCTAGAATTTGATCATTTTTGGTATTTAGCTAAAACCATCTGTTGTGGATAGAAAAATAAAATAAAAAACATGGGTCACCAGTGTTGTTCTTTTTGTATTCGCACATAAACAACATACCTATTTTAGAATAAGTATACATAAAAATTAGGCAAAAACACCAAAATTGTGTACATTAGTGATAAAACTGTTGAAAAAACTTTTATCTCTCTCTGTTTGTATAATACTGATTTAACTTAAATGCAAATTCATAAAAAAACATAAACGGATTTTATGGGGCATTAATTTATGAAAAACAACAACAACAGAATTTTACATATGAAAATCACTTCCATGCATGTTACTGTTATTATTATTAAAGTCTTTCCCATACCTAGATTTCGTCCAAACTTACCAAAATGTTTCATTATTTATTACTTTATAAAAATATAAAAAGAAAAACATAGGTCACCAGGGTCGTTTGTTAACAATCGAAGTTTATCTGCATGTAGTAAACTACAATTATCAACAAATCAAAACAATATGCATGGAAAAGTTTGTAACACAAACTACTAAATGTATGCCAAAGCAAAGGTAGAGTAAGATTTAAATAAACCACAAATAATGTGTATCCAGATCAGTAAAATAGGTTAATACAGCATCCGAAACAAGATGTGAGCAATACATTTAAAGGGGCATATTAACGGTATTAATTGTAATTCTTAACATGACTTGACCATTGTTTGGCTGTATGCCAATACAAAAGTAGATTTCATTTTAATCAAGACCCAAATAATTAATAATATGTATCGAGATCAGTTAAAGTAGGCAGTATCCAACTAAAAACAAGATGTATATAAGACACTTAAAGGGGTACATCAAGGGTATTCATTGCAATTCTTTACATGACCTGACCAATCACGGCAGTCCATTGTTTGGCATAAATGTATCTTTAAGCAGTCATATATTATTGGAATTGGTAAGAAAATGAATACGCAAAACAATATATACACACAGTTAATGTACGATAAAACCATACTCCAACAAAAGTAATTTAATAATTTGAAAACCTGTACACACTTCTAAAACGTGTGCATGTGAATAAAATTACAACAGAATACAATTTGTGCGTATATGTTAAACAATCATTCACTACAATTTTGTTTGTTACTAATAGAATTATATATGTGTTTGTAGTTTGCTACAGCTATCTTTAGCCGGTGTCTAAATGAAACATAAATCAAGGATCGACAGTGTTGTTAATTTTTCATTAAATATAACGCCTGTTACAATGAATGTGTTTGCGTCACAAATATGCCATACAGACCAAACTTGAGCACAACAGTCAGAAAACCTTTGAAGAAAAACGTTTTCCTCTATAATAATGTAAAACTATGATTTTTTTTTTTTTTTTTTTTTTTTTTTTTTTTTTTTTTTTTTTTTTTTTTTTTTTTTTTTTTTTTTTTTTTTTT
>VMBQ01012983.1:0-17539 GCA_007657795.1 Dreissena rostriformis
CAATAGATGTTGCTAGCGTAAGCGTCGGGTAAGCAAAACAATGGGAACAATCATTACACGCAGGCCTAACATGCGTATGGCGTGACGCTGTACATTGCCGCATAGTTTTCGCACTTCCCCCTCCCCCTGATCACTGGGATATAAGTCGTCTGTTTACATTTGGCTCAGTATGCAGCCACGAAACATTGGCTAATTTCCCTCACACATACCCATTTATACTCCTGGGTGGAGAGGAGCAAGGGTGGGATACATTTTTTTCTCAGGGAAATTCCGTGGTTTGAGCGGGATTTGAACCAGGGATCTTCAGATTCCTAGACCAGCAACCTACCACTAGACCACGGTCCCACTAAATATAACACTCACATTAGAAACACTGAAAAAAATATCTTCTTTTGTAAGAACAAATTGTAAACAACTTAATCGGAAGATTATCTTAAACTGCATACTGTAAATGAAAAAGCAGCAGATAAATGATGTGTTATATGTGTGTCAAGTCTAATTTTTGCAATTTTTAGCTCGACTATTATATATGAAATATATATAGTAGAGCTATTCTACTCAACCCTGCGTGAGCGTTAGCATGAGCGTTGGAATGTTAAAGTTTGCGTACCACCTCAAATATTTTCTATGTCCCTTGACATATTGCTTTTATATTTTGCATACTTCTTTACCAACATGACCCTAATCTATAAACAAGAGCAGACAACTGTAACAAGCATTTTGTAAGAATTATGGCCCTTTTTCCACTTACATGTAGAATATGCAAATTATTGATAAATCTATGTTAAAGTGTGCGTACCACCTCAAATATTTTCTATGTCCCTTGACATATTGCTTTCATATTTCGCATACTTCTTTACAAACATGACCCAAATCTATAAACAAGAGCAGACAACTGTAACAAGCATTTTGTAATAATTATGTTCCCTTTTTATACTCAGAAAATTGAAAATTTGGTTAAGTTTTGTGTTTAGGGCCACTTTATTCCTAAAGTATCAAAGCTATTGCTTTGATACTTGCAACACTTACTAACTATAATAAGGGGACTGTGCAGGCAAAGTTGTGTAACTCTGACTGGAATTGTGACAGAATTATGGCCCCTTTTATATTTAGAAAATTGAAAATTTGGTAAAGTTTTTTGTTTTAAACTCCACTTTACTCCTTAACTATCATAGCTATTGCTTTCAGACTCACATTTGAAACACTGAAAAAATGATCTTCTTTTGTAAGAACAAAATGTTAACAACTTAATCGGAAGATTATCTTAAACTACCTACTGTAAATGAAAAAGCAGCAGATCAATGATGTGTGTAATATGTGTGTCAAGTCTAATGTTTGCAATTTTTAGCTCGACTATTATATATGAAATATATATAGTAGAGCTATCCTACTCAACCCTGCGTGAGCGTTAGCGTGANGTTAGAATATGACTATATTACCTTGACCTTATTGAATATGAACTATTTCCCCATGATGGCATACGTTATACTGTCAAGCACTAAAAAAGTCGAGCGCGCTGTCTTCTGACAGCTCTTGTTGTAAACGATATTACAGAATAATCGCTTATTAATAATGTAGCGTTCTCGATGATAATAAAATATGTCCAGTCATTCCTTTATATGTTTTTCATGATAGCATACTGTAAAAGACCCGTAAATCTACCCTTAGAGTTGAAAGGTTTCTGATTTACTAATAAATTGTAACTGTTAGCATACGCGTTATTTCGGTATGATATTTGTTGAGATACACGCGTTAGTCCATCACGACCATTGTTTATTATATTGCATATCCATAACTAAGTGCAATAACTAAGTTAAGAATCAAAAAGGTTAACGATGCGTATGTTTTTCTTTACAATAAGTAATATGCAAACATAATTTAAGCCATTGAAATGACTGGAGTATGTTGCTGATCATGTTATTATAGACATGATGCGTGTATTATTCTTGTATATATCGTCTCTGTCGTACTGAGGCTAACTCCCCTGTTCTTTACCTTATATGCAGAGGTTGGTCTTGATAGACAAACAATAAATCATCCTTCTATAATTGCTTCAGACGCGTGTGGAGGTAGCGAGATCCAGGCGGACCAGAACACGAGCTACGAGAAACCGGATGTGGAGAAACACAGCGACACTATATCACGTGCAGGGAGCTTATGCGCGGGTCACTTAGCAACGATATTTACCTCCATATTGCTCTTTGTGATGTTTCGAGTAAGATGAAGACCATCCTTAGACCATGTATTCATTCCACCGTTGTTTATATGTTCGCATAATCAGTTAACCGGTACTACATTTTGGAGATTTGCACAGACATTACGTCGCTGACGTTACGTTCTACGTGACGGACACAATAACGCGACGTCATGTGATCACGTGATTCTACAACGACGTCAACTCAGATTTCAGTCTAAAGCTTCAAATACCACTTTCTATGAAAAATGATTGCATATGTTTTGATGAACAAACTGTGTACTGCAAAGAGAACGATTTCAAAAGAATTTTAAACTACATTTACTGAAATTTTAAAATGGATAGCCTGGAAATAACACAATTTAGAAACAATTGAGGTTGCAAATTGTGCATTCTTGGGATATGTCAAGTGACCAAGTGTCGGCCGGTGGACTTAAACTGTCAGGACATCAAGTAGATAACCAAGCGTGTGAATATCATAGAGAAGATATTAAACAATTCAACGAAATTTGCATTCGATAACATTCATCGTGAAGAAAGTGTCAACGTCTGTGAATAATTTAAAGGAAAAATCTTTGTGTCGAGGTAAAGTATCAAGGTCGAATATCCGTGTGAAGGTCAAGGCTTTGTTTTAAGCGAGTGTTCTAGTCAGTGAGCGCTTGGTTGAGAATCACGTGCAAATTTGAACGCAGTGTGGTCCAAAATGCTCCGAATAATGATAAGAGATTAACGTTTACTGGAAGCATAATATTATGTAGGTTATATGTATTATACAATTATACTTTTTGTTAATTTACAATGTTTATACGATACAAATATATGTGAATATTTTGACAGTATGTGTAGACTATATTAGTGTACATGAGGATATATTCGAACGATATTGTCGTTCTTGAATATCAAGAACGTGGTTTTGTAGTTATAATCATGTATTATAATTATTGTAAAGAACCTGTAAAGGATATGAGACAAATTCAAAATTGTCGTAGTCAGCCAGATGGTCTTGCCTGATTTGATGGAATTGAGATTGTAGTTTTTTTTTAAATTGCACATGTTTAGGCTGCATTGGGTAATGCGGTTTGTAAATGATGGCCCATGGTCATTGCGGTACGATTTTTCTAAAACTTCAGCAACAGAATTACCGCTTAAAGCTGGTTAACGATTCACTGTATATATTCATTTTGTCATTTAGATGATTGTTTTTTTTTGCAATGGCCTAAATACTTAATTTAGATCGAACTTAATTTCTTAAACCAATTGAAGAGTTATTTCTATCATAATTATTTCAGGCTATTTCAACATTTTGGCCATCGATAAACTTGTGAAATCTCGTTTTGCAAATGTGTTCACATTTTAAATGTGTGTGTTATTTTTGTGTTATTAATTGTTAAGAAGCATGATTTAATCGTTTCTGCTCAAAATGTTTGAAATTATTTAAGCGCTTGATGTCAGGAATCGTTATTTTCTTTGAATGTTAAAAATAAATACGAAATGTTGCCATTGTATAATATTAGCGCTAAATGTTATATATACAATAAAATAAGTATTGATACACTTAAATAAATCAACCTTTCGCATTGAGAAAATGTTTATAATTTGCTAACAATCCTTTACGTCATACATTATGGAATTACAACATAACATGCCCGTGGAAGCGTACTGTTTTAGTGACCTTTTTTTCTAGCGTATGAAATATTAAACGATATTCACAATCATATTCGTAATTTATATGATCAAAAAGCGCTATAATTTTCGTCGATTGGTTGTCGACAGTCAGTTTGCCAAAATGCTAAATAATATAATTTGTTTTATACTGATTATAGCGCTGTTTGTAAATTAGAAATATACGTATTTAATCAATTGAAATCAACATTGAACGGGTTGACATTGAATTATAAACGTTAATTAAATATGTAAAGATATAAACATGTGAAATCATGTAAAAAAAATCGTGTATCTTTTTATTTAATTTTTTTCTTCATATCAATTGTTTCAGTTAAATGTGTAAATAAGTTTTGTTTACATACTATCTTCTTTGTTAAAAACTCTTGTCGCATCAATCGAATAAATCATCATTTAATCAATCAATCGATTAAATTTTTTGAATGTCGTTTTTTCAATTGGTATTACGGAAAACAGGGTACATGAACTGTAAACCAAATCTGAATGTTGTTATCTGCCCTTGGTTGTTGTTGTAAAATTTCATGCGTGAATAATCTGGCTTGCTTTTATTGGTTATTTTAAGTGTTGAATATTACTGTTTAAAAAAATCTTTTGATTTTTGTTATTATTATAGCTTCATTTTGGGATTGTTTTCTTCGTTTTTCAATATTTAAAATGGAAATTTAATCAAGAGTAGTTTATGAACACGATTATTTTTAATTGCACATCGTTTTTTTTGCAGCGTAATCAAGATTACCAATTACGTTAATTTAATTTATTATTTATTTAGAAATGAAGAATACCTAACGCATTTACGTTTCTACAAAATTACATTATAAATTATATTACTATGTTAATTATTTCTTGTATGTAAATTATTTCATTATTTTGCTGCGGTCATATTGTGCTTACTTTGTGAATACTATATTTCACAGGAAAACGAAATTGAGGTGTATCTTGAAAACAATATTTGTTTGTGTTCAAACATATCTGTGTCGCCACATTTTGTGTATTATTTGATGTTAGTGTGAACTTGCGGTGAGACTGTTTGTTTCGTAAACGTTCTGGTCACATTGGATAGCAGTAGGAATATCATGTGTAACAACAACATAATTCGATTCGGAAAAGTGAAATTAAAACTTTACGCTGTACAGCTATGGTCAATAGATTCCAATGTATATACGTCTATCTCTAGTAGTTACAACTGTAAAATGTATAGCAATGGCAAATATAGGAATTTATACTTATTGTGAAGTAGTTTCAATTAGAATATTCAAGCTAAGGTCAGTTTGTAAATTGAAACTTAATTAAACAAAAAATAAAAACATATATCTGGTTTAATTTATTCAATATTATCTAAAATTAATTGGACATTTGAACCTAATAGATTGTGTGAGATTTATTTTTCGTTAATTAAACGCTTTTCTTCAGATCAATTTTTTTCGTTTGATAGCATCGAATGTCATATTAACTATAAGAACTTTTAATCGCTTCGTATTATACCGGTAATTCCTGCAAAGTACAGTAAACTGGCGTTTTAACATTAACATGCCAAAATTATACAGATTTCAAGTACTATTTGTTAACAGTAAAAACTGCTTGCCTGAAGTAGAGGCACTTTGCATGTTCCCAAATACAACTGCAATATTATTATGTATCAGTACCTATTTCTAATGCTTAACAAAACATGTTAGAGTTGTTTGTTATAGTCACATCACCATTGGTAATGGAGGCTATATAGGAGTCACTTTGTCGGTCGGTCTGTCGGTCTGTGTGTCCCGAAATTTCATCCGATCTTCACCAAACTTGGTCAGAAGTTGTATCTAGATGATGAATAGGTAAAGTTTGAATATGGGTCATGCCGGGTCAAAAACTAGGTCACGGTGTCACTTAGTGGGGTTTAAACCGAAAGTATGTCCGGACCATTACTATGTCATTTATCGTTAGATTTTAAAATCATTTGGTACATTTGTTCACCATCTCTGGACGGTGTGTCGCGCGAAAGAAAAAAGTCGATATCTCCAAGGTCAAGGTCATACTTCATGTTCAAAGGTCAAATGCTTGTCCGGGCCATAACTATGTCGTTCATTGTGTGATTTTAAAATCATTTGGCACATGTGTTCACTATCATTGGACGATGTGTCGTGCGAAAGAATAACGTCGATATCTCCAAGGTTAAGGTAACACTTTGAGTTCAAAGGTAAAAAAGGGCCATAAATGAGCTTGTCCGGGCCATAACTATGTCGTTCATTGTGAGATTTTAAAATCATTTGGCACATTTGTTCACCATCATTTGACGGTGTATCGCGCGAAAGAAATACGTCGGTATCTCCAAGGTCAAGGTCACACTTTGAGTTCAAAGGTCAAAAATGGCCATAAATGAGCTTGTCCGGGCCATAACTATGTCGTTCATTAAGGGATTTTGAAATCATTTGGCACATATGTTCACCATCATTGGACGGTGTGTCGCGCGAAAGAATTACGTCAATATCTCCAAGGTCAAGGTCACACTTTGAGGTCAAAGGTAAAAAATGGCCATAAATGAGCTTGTCCGGGCCATAACTATGCCGTTCATTGTGAGATTTTAAAATCATTTGGCACATTTGTTCACCATCATTAGACGGTGTGTCGCGCGAAAGAAATACGTCGGTATCTCCAAGGTCAAGTTCATACTTTGAGTTCAAAGGTAAAAAATGACCATAAATCAGCTTGTCCGGGCCATACCTATGTCGTTAATTGTGAGATTTTAATTCATTGTGAGATTTTAAAATGACTCTGTACATTAATTTTGTTCACAGTCATTGGACGGCGTGTCATGCGAAAGAATTCAAGAGTTCAAAGGTCAAAATGGCCATAAATGATTATGGCATAATAATTCTTAAAAATCGCCATAAATTAGCTTCTCTTGTTTTGTGAAGACAGCATGCAAAATGTTCTGTGTCAATGCAGAATGTGGGGTATACGTCACGTCTGTGACAAAGCTCTAGTTACGTTTGGATTATAGTGTAAGGCTAGCTTTTACTCACCACTATTCAACATGGTTCTTGCTATCAACAGTCCGTTACACTTAATTACGTTGCGAAACATTCTGCACATATTGAATATTGATGAGGGCAACATAACGAATCAAAACCACCAAGCATCACAAAATGTTGCCCACATGTTTCATAGAGGTGAACACTATTCAATGGTTAATTATCCTTCATAATATATATAGTGAAGAAATTAATAACACTATATGAACACGAACATCGACAACTGTACGAACACAAAATGAAACTTTTTTTTTCGAGATGAAAGTTTTTATTTGTTATCATTCTAGTTGTTGCTGAACTTATTGTATTGGGTTCTCATCAATATAGATCAAATTATTTACATTGAAAGTCAAATCAAAGTGTTTAAACCATATCATATTTGGTACTAGAATTATTTATGTAACCAAGGTTTATAATTTTGCTCTTAAATAATACGTTTGAACTTTTTTGAATGCGTTTAATTTATGGAACCATCCAGTGTGACCAGCACATTTTGAATGTATTGTGTGATGAAGAATGATTTGTGAAAATTACTTTGTTATTGTTCTATTTAACACAATTTAACTGTGATATTTTTGTAATAAATAATAAAATATTTTTATAAATCCATCTCTCGTGTTTGTTGTTTGTTCATGCATTTAAATAACATATTATTGTTATGTTCTAAACACACGAACATTTGGAATGTTATATTTTATTTCGAAGGTGTATTTTGACTTACGCTGTGTAATCAAATAAAACTTTACACTGCTCTAAAATTTATTACGTAAAGAACAATATGAAATGTACAAATCGAGCTATGAACAAACTAATTCAGTTTGAGCATGTTTTAAACACGAAACACATGAAAATAAAACAAAATAAGTTCCTTAATATGTTACTTATATTTTGAACATATGAAGTTAAACCTAAAGCAATAGTCTGTTCATATATGCTTCGTATAAAATCTAGTGGATCCTCGAAACAACGTGTATAGCGTTGGTGATAAAGCAATTATAAGGTAAATGTGCACTATCTGTCAACGTCTGTGCTTATTCATCGAGGATTGGTCCGATACGATTTTATGAGAAATAAATTCGATTCGATGAAAGGATTTGGGTGTCATTGGGGGGGGGATCGTAACCTTTACATTAATTGCTTTTTAATGTTTAGTATTATTTCAACGCAGACCAAAATGGACGAACACATGTCTAAATAATGCAATCTCGAAAAAGAATTTACCTATTTAATGTACATGTACATTATGAAGAGCATGGGGTTTCAAACTATCCAGAAATATTCTGAACAAACATGGTTTCATAAAATATGTAATGCTGGAAAAATGCTGAAATGCATGATGGACATTGTGGCAAAGTAGAATATGTTTCATTCATTTATATAGCATTAGTGATGAGACAAACGTTCAACATTAGTGGCGTGTATTACAAATAAAAAATATGGTGTTACGCAAGGAAATAAAGGCCTATACTTGTCCTTTTTTCAAAGCATGTAATGCTACCAAACCAGCGACATAGTCTGTAGGTAGTGTTATATAACAGTTTTGTGACTTGATTACGATAAATCAATGTCGAAGAATGAATATATCAAAGGCCACGGGGAAACTTTGTCGTTATGTGTTATAGGCCATACGAATATTTTTAGTTTGTTCGCATAGTTATCACTATTCAATTGTGCTCGCCTTAAGTAACTGATCACGGTCAATGACGAAGAAAGGCTCATATGTCATTGTATTTACTTGATAGATCTGACGGATGCATGTTGGTGCTTTTGTTCGTAAGGAAACTTTGATTTTGATGGAAATGGCTTTCAGGAAAGTCATACTTCAGCTACTAAAGGCAGATATTACGCTTACTTCCTTTTACGAATACTTGTACATATTTTTCAAACATATCGGGACAGGAGAACGTACATTTCATAACTCTGATTTTAATCTCGATAGTATATTTTTGAAGTTTTGAATGTCATGCGTTCATATAAAATTCAGATTTACAAAGCTGAACATGTCTTAAATCTGGAGTCCCGATTTCATCACGTAAACATAAATACTGGCATATTCATCAATAAACACGATGATTGCATACATAAATAAACATTACATTTTACTATAACGAGCCCTTTAGGGGGAATTTCTTAACAAGAAATGCATAGCAATTTTAACAATTGTGTTGAAACGTACAAATGCATTTACAATGATTTTAAATAGAAAAAATATGCATTATGTTCATGTGTTAATCACGTCATATCATGTCATGTTTCTCACAACTAGATCTGCATTATTTGTTTGAAATAAACTGTTTAGACGTTAAAATATTTGATTATGGTGTACACACACATAATTGTCCATAATTTAACACTCCCATGTATGTTTACGGCCAGATTTATTAAATTAACGTTGCGTTTTCTCACATAAAACTTACGTCTGTCAGTTGCGTCCACTACCTTCAATACACTTAATTAAACAGGAATCTTTTTTTAAGAACACATGTCCACGATTGTTGCTTGATAGCCCTTTCCTGAAGGTTACAATATACTAAATAATCGAGTCATGAAGGGCTGTACTCTCTAAAAAAAACTTCATATTTTCCTCGAAGGCATGTTTTACACTTTAGGCTGTTGTTCTGGTTTTATCGTCTGGAGATATTGCTAGGGTAAGCATAGGTGTTCACTACTAAATCCCTGAAATAGGATAAAGTTAGAGATTAAAGTAAAAATTGGCACTGAAAAAGGTGACAATCCACTAGAAAACGGCAGAAAAAAGAAGGTGCAAAAACAGTCGATTTTGATTTGAGTCGAATTCTTTTTTGGTTTGAACATGACATATCTTTTTTATTGCTTAAATCGATTCAGCTAAGAATGCCCGTTAAGAAAAGGTATGGTTATGGGGGTCTCTATGTGCAAAATGTTGTATTTATTTTCGGTCAAAGTTGTCGCTTTTACATTGAAACATATAAGGAAACTATTTAGTATATTTTNCAATGGAACTCATTCTCGAGGTCTCTTTGATTACAACACGGGCAATAACGTTGGTTAAGAGGGTTATAATTTCTCGAGAATGTACCGTTTTGGATTCTTAAAGGATTGACAGAAGACATGAAAGCTCTTTGGTAATATAGCTTAGTGTCTCCATGTTAAAGTGGAGTTTTAACAATTCTATTCATATCTAAAACGGAAGAACTATTGCCAAGCCATTCTTGTTTAAGATTCGCTCCGCTAGCTAGTTTTGAAAACTGTGTATTAAAGTATATTATTTATTTTCTACTCTTTTTTTTACGAAATACAACTCCTGCTACTGGGAAAAGTATACACCACCCGCGGTAAAAGAGTAATGTATCACCATATTTTAAGTTTCAGGTCTGTATATCACCAGAGTCCAATGCTGATATTGCATGTAAAACGACAAACAAGGACGAAAAGAACATTGTTACTTAATCCACATAACAAGTTTATCATCATCCAAGTAGCCATGTTTGTATATGTGCGGACGTATTATTAACATATCAATTCCATGTAGGGCAGTAAGAGACTTCTGAGACACCTTTTCCGACGCACATTTATATTCATTATTTCTAAATGCCGGGCGCTTGACAGAAAGACAATCGGTACCCCTCGATTTGACTAGTTGCTTGGTCGGACACCGTCTATGTTTGAGCGTGGCCCGAATGAGGTTTGAACATTCGACCTAAAGCTCTGTATGCACTAACGCACAAACGACTAGAGCGAGGAAATGAATATGTACGTAAATGTGGCTGTCATTTTGCAAATGCATGTTTCATGGCCGGAATAATTGTCGATGGTATGTTGCATGAAGCATTTGTTCTTCTTGGACATTGCGCAGTTCTTACTGGTGTCTTTGATTGGCGTCAGTCTGTGGCAGAACAGCGTGTTTATGGGCCGAATGTTTTTAACGCTCGCTGTGTTCTGAGCATGTGCGAACATCGTCTCGTCTGTTTATACGCCATGCACGCTAGAAATTATATAAATAGGTGTCAATAGTCTTTGATTTACCACAGTTTGTCACGAGATTCAGCTATACATCTTCGTTAACAAGGGGACTATTTGCATTTTTTGTTTGGTGTGGGATTCGAGTAGAAATGTATGTTCAATATTGCTTTATAGTTTTATCATTAATGGGGATCAAGTTTAAGTTAGGGACTATCAAACGCGTCGACTTAGATCGACCGAGTGTATCGTTTAAAGTTGCTAAAAAATATTTACAGGTTTTTGTAGATATCATTTTATATACGCACATATATTTGCAATGAACTATAGTCCATTTCAATTAAAACTTGAGTTGGTAGCGCCACTTCATTCACACCGTGCGTTCACTTTCATTAATAAATAATAAGCAACTAAAACCAATAAATTTCTCTATGATAACCTGAACTCGCTGATTCAATGCGCAAAATCCAATGATTCGCGGAAAAACCGGATCATGTTCTTTATTCAAATTACACGGATTCCGTGTCTAACGCTTATGTTTGTTTCAACTGTAATAATTGATCCCAAATTATGGGATTTCATTTATTTTTTATACGATGATAACAGGCTAACGGACAGCATTCGTCGCCACATAATTGTCTGTAGAGTGTTTAGGGGTCGATGGCTTGCTCTAAAACTATTGTAATTCAAATGCAACATGTCTTAAAAACAGACTTGTAATCAAGACGAATTATACGTTTCTAACCTTGCTCGTCTCAGATGCTGTTTTCTCGCGATTTAAGTAAGTGTACATTGGAAGTCTTCCATGAAGTGTTTCAATATAACTGAATTTACTTTATTTACACACTTTGACAAGACATAGAATACATAGAATAAAATACGCATGAAGTGAACCGAACACATATGCACTATGCAATATTGTATGAAAACATAAACAATACACACGAATGCTTAATTATATATTCATATCAAATATACTAATTACACCCGTTTCTCAGGATTGTTCACAGATGATGACTTGTTGGTAAACCATGTCATTCAAATATCAAATGTCTATAACATAGACTTGTAACCAGGTCGAATTATATGTTTCAAACCTTGCTCATCTCGAATGCTGATTATGATTAATATGATAAAATACAAAGTACGTATGCAATTGCTAAATGTACAATACAAGGACAGAGTAAGCATGCACACACATCACGATATACGTTTTATATTGCTTTTCGTACACAATTTTAAAGTAAAAATTTCCTGTGACATTTTTTGGACTAAGAAATAAAATCTTCATGGCATTAACAACCACGATTATTTTCGTATGAATGATGCCATATTTGTCAAGTCATTCATCTGGTTTTATGATAACTCATTTCGTCGCGTGATTGCTATAGTGCTCTAACTACCAATTACATTTTTTGGAGAAAAACGCATTTAAAGGTTTAACCTTTATTTTCTCACTTATTTATGCACGTATGTGAACAAAAATATACCGGAGTGTTTATTAGCAAACGGAGAATATGAATATAATTCAATATTTACTTTAGTAAATTATATGTAAATGTTATTCGCAATTTTATGTATGAAGATAGAGCATTCTGCTAAAAAAAATATATAAATCGTGAATCACTTTGCTCTAAGTCTCGGAGATGGTGCAGTACAGCATTCACCCGTTTGTAAAAATGAATGAGATGGAGCAAAAAAGAATCGAAAAACTTCTTCTGTATTCCATACAAAATGTGGGAAATAGAGCAAAATGGAATCGAACAACTTCTTCTGTGACGACTGAATCTTGAATCCGATTACGTCATATTAAAGATCTCGTTCTCACGAACACAGTCATATAAAAAAACTCATTTTTGAAAAAAATGGAGATAGAGCACTATAGCAATAAAGCTACGATTTGGTATTGTGGTTGTAGCACATGCTTTGTCCCTATTGGGTTCTTCTGTGATTGTTGTCTGTATAAGGTTCCTTTGGTTCTTCAACAATCGCTATTTTACGCGTCAAGTTCCTTCAAGGTTTGTTTGATTCTTCTGTCAGACATTACACATGAAACAATATGAAAGAAGAGCTAAGCAATCCAGTAAAGACATACTAGATGAAACGACGATGACAGAAAAATAAAACATTGTCTCTTATGTAGCACACATACAATTAATAATGTACCACTTTAAAGATTTGGGACTATCAAAGACAGCATAGGTTATGAGTTTATAAATGTCAAATTGATATTACGGTATCAATTATTACTCATAAAAGGTATTTGGTGGAGTTAACTTAGTCCTGTACTAAAAAACACAACCACATGCTTCATTTTTATTACGATTAAAGAAATATGGTTTTAGGACAAGAATTGCAGAATAAAAGATAATGTGTTGCATAGGGTTTCAATAGGCTGAATGCGTATGTTTGTGCAACAACAAAGGCAATTAACAAGTATTAAGGACAAGAAAACACACATCGGACTTCTCTTAATGCTATCGCGGGTCTGCCCCTACATACATTCATAAACATCGACAATAATACCATGAAATACTAAGACAACATGAAACGCTGCCTAAGTGTACCTGACAGTGTAAAACCCGCGACAATGGGTGAAGATGAAGGACAACAAACCCCACGACAATTTATGAAGATGAAGGACAACAAAACCCAGGACAACGGATAAAAACGAAGGACAAAAAACACCTACGACAATGGTTAAGATCAAGGACAGCAACACCTACGACAATGGATAAAGATCAAGGACAACACGACCCAAGACAACTGATAAAGATGAAGAACAACACAACCCACGACAATGTATAAAGATGAAGGACAACAAAAACCACGACAACGGATAAAAATGAAGGACAACAAAATCCACGACAATGGATGAAGATGGGGGATAACAAAACCCAGGGCAATGGATAAAGATGAAGGACAACAAAACCCACGACAAGGGATAAAGATGAAGGTCAACAAATCCCAGGACAATGGATGAAGATAAAGGGCAACAAAATACACAATACTTTTAAACGATAATCTTATTTTTTGAGAATAAAATACCGCATTTAATGTCTATGTGCCCCTTCAACATTGTTTGCAAGAATAACCACTTCATTTTATTGGCTGAAACCGATTAGAGACATGAACATTTTGGCCAAATATTTGGGACGAATAGGATGGAGTCATATTGATCAGTAAAATCTTGCATTGCAAGTAGAAACCAGACACTACTTGTTATTACATACCGCATTGGCAATGATGGAAATGCAAACGTTCGCATTGAATAATGCCGTTAGAAATATCGACTTTGTCGTCATTTTAGGATGCGCAATACTTTTAGAAAGAATCATTTCATATAAACTTGAGGCCGATGTTTTGATATTTAAGTTTACAGACAAGAAGTACACGTATTTCTAAAATAACATCCTGCATTAAAAAATAAACAACGTGTGTTTTTTTTTCTACCACTGCTATAATACATTGAATTGCAATCACATGCATATTTTCATTCGATTTACCACTATTTATTTATATCTCAGACCAAATAGTAGGAACATTTTTATCAACAGAAAATAGTACAAAAAGCGTTATTTCAGGTGATTACCCCACCGTTTTGTTCATAATAATAATTATTACATTATCGTTTGCAAGGCGCTGGAAGTATGTATCTCGTCTGCCGAAAGGAATGTAAAACAATGCTAAGGACCCTTGCTGCTGCATTTCGTGCGATAACGCTGCCAACATATTCCTGCAACATAAATATTTACCTAAACTTCTTAGCTATGTCAACATGTTTATTTTTTTTGCGTAATTTTTTTATGCGCGCTACAGACGCTGTTCGTTACGATCGATAATTTGTGTATACACTCGTTATTGTACGCTTTTGTTTCGTTTTGGACGGTTGTTTATAGAATTGTTACAATATATATGTGGATAGAAGAAAGGTATTTTTGTAAGCGCACTACCGGCGCTGCTTTAGCGCTGTACATTTGCATACGTTGTACCGTATTGTCTTTTTTCGTTTAATTAAGTTTCGGGCTAAACATCACTCCTTCCTTAGTGAGTTTTGAAACGTGTTTACATATGTAGGACAATATGAAAACGATAACATGTGCAATTATTAAGGAGTTCAGTCAAACATTGTAGTCAGGTAGACTTTAATGTTAAATTGTATTTCCGGGTAAATTCCGGTAAACATTAAGTTCTATTTAGGCGTGCAATGCACAATATGGTATTTAAATATTAATATAAATCTAAAACAGACTCTATTCATTGTTTGATGTGCATATGCCAAAAAATCCATCTCTTGTTTGTAGTCTACCTAATAAAACAAAACCATGTTTTAATTCATTAAATATATTTAATTAACTTTGATTTTTGTGTCAAACGTTTCAAAACATCATCTGGTAACATACATGTTATTTTCTTAAAATATTGAAATTGGAGCAAAAGAGCTAATGAAGCTTTAGCCATGTTGTGATATGCGAGATTCGCCGAGACTTTCCGAGAATGCATTGAGAAAAATTGATTTCCATGGTAAATGAAAAACGATATAATTTGTCTTCTCCCTTCGACACATCTGACCACAGAACGGAGCTGAGTAAATACAGACAGACATTGTCGCGTCAAAGCCCATCCGTCAGATCCGACATGACCACATTACACGGTTATAGTCCGTCAGAAAATAGCCGTTACCGTTACTGCCAGAGCGAATTAGTCTGTTGCCACTTCCTGGATTCCATCGCTCGACACGATGTATCGGAGGTGAAAATCTGATCGTATAATCCTATAATATATAGTCTGCATCGTTTTTCTTGTAGACAGGTTATTTAATCGATTAACCTTGCGCAACAGATACAGGAACCCGGTTGTTACGCCATTTTGGAACTTGCGACCTTGATCAAGTGGATCGAAGAACGCAGGCGATTTGAAGACGCTAATGAGCCGTCACGTAGTCTAGTTAGAATTCCTGAAGCTATCTGGATAATTTTAATTTGAATCGAGTGGTAACTGGCAAACACCCCATTTACGTTCATTTTTTTGAGTGGGAAAACATTTTATTACGTAACTTTTGAAGTACACTAAACATTGTTATGTTTCGTTCTGGTTACCTTTTTCTTACTTTAATGATTAACAATTCTTAGCCATTTCAAGGGCAACTTATTTAAGCAGAAATCGAAAGAAAGCTGCACAGTCTTGAAAAAAGCATATCTTTCTTACACGTTTTTAAAAAGATCTATATGACGTCAGTCCAACTTTGCATAAACGCTAAGCGGCAGAGGGGATATGGGGTCCAGGTCAGCGAGCTTGATGCCTCCCCGTATCATCCATGCCCCTCACTCGAAGATCGCGTAGGAAATAATTTCCTCAAGGAGTTAAGAGGGGGTGCAACTATGACTCTGCTACGGGAACAATACAACTAATGTGTATTACCGGACTGAACGGATATCGGCTATTAACCATTTTACGACCACCCAATATAATGTGCGTGAAGAGGCTGGGGTAAGGTTTCGGTCTAGCTGTGGGGTCTTATCTACATTAATGACACTTTATTTCCTAGCTTTTATTTTCCTGTTGCTGTTATCGGTCTTTGGCCATGGGTTCCTCTGTTTGTCCGTCGTGTTCAAAGAGATAAAAATATTCATACAAAAAGTGCGAACATATTTCGTTTCTGATCGATTGCATGTGATAATGTTTTGTAAGCTAAACAGCACATTGTTTGCACCAAAAATAAAAAGACCGGCGCAAGATTGATCAGTGCCCGTACATATTTCTGCAAACCGTTTGATGATAATATAACGTTTACCATGTATATTTGACAATATTCGCCATTTATAGTAGTTTCATATTTGGTGTTTATAATGACTATTTATTTTAATGAAAGTGTGTTTTTTATCCGAAATAATGCATGGCCGAATGACCGAGAGCGAAATTTGGTCAACTGAAGAACGTTTCTCCGTGAAGTTTCATCCACCGATGAACACCATGATCATTCTGGCGTTTCGAAGTTTAATTGAAGAACATTTCAAATCGTTCCCAATGTTTAGAACAGGTTATTAAACAGGACCCATAAAAACCGAAAGACAAAAACTAAATAACGAAAGATAAACACTTGTGTTTTATCTTCATTATAAATGATAGCACGTGAAACAGATCTGATTTGCGGATTTGATGGCTCCTACTATACGTCCGTCAGGTTAGCAGGCGAGCACAAAAAATGATAATTTTTCAAGTCATTTGATAACCGGTTTTATTACACTGATAATATAGTTTTTTTATGATTTTGTGCTAACGTTTACTTGTGAAGGGTGAGGCATTTTCCAAATATTTTATTTTTGTGATTTACATGTATTCGCCTCTAAGCAAAATGCATTAAGTTTAATTTCCACTAAATGTTGTTCGAATCTTAGTTTATGTGTTAACTCCAGTTTGCATATAAAACAGTATACCTGTAATTTAAAACATGTACATGATGGTGTATTTTACGGACGCAACATCAATTTTGGATTCAATTTCATGACATAGAAATAAATGTTGATTTGCGATGTTGAACATTTCAGCTAGTATTGAGATTGTCACCGCATATATCCACTACGAGTATATATTCATGGCATACAGCATGACACGATCGTAGAGAAATGAGAAGTATATATTTCTTTACGATCCCAACAAGCTATCTTTCCGCGATTCCCCCTGCAACAGTTTATTCTTAATACCATTG
>VMBQ01012985.1:0-10966 GCA_007657795.1 Dreissena rostriformis
ACATATGAACACGACATACCTTATTCGCGTTTGGATAGTTCTGTATTATTTGTTTCAATTTCTTCCCTTTTTCAGCTAGAAGATCCAAAATGGCTACTGAAACTCTCATTGTCACTTTCCCTTCAGATTTTAAGTCAGTTTCCCTTTTCTTTACTTCGAAATCTCGCATTAATTCTATGTAGTCTTCCATGTGCTTCTTCTTAAATTTGTCTAAAATATCTTTCCCTTAAACAAAAGCACACAATAGCAGACACACATGACAACATTGAAATACGCACATCATCATAGAGTTTATGCAACTATAAATAAAATGAAACACATGAAACATTTAAAATATTGGAACGACATTATAATTACCGATTAGCTCTCCGATAAAGTCCAAGAACGCTTGATCTACGACCGTTCCACCCCATGCTCCACCTGTAGCTTTGTACAGTACCTTCAGTTCGCCTCCAACACATACCTCGTGGACTGTGATATCGATTGTTCCACCTTAACAGTTAACATTGACCATTTTAGTTTGGAACGATAGACTAAGACACTTGAATACATTACATGTTGCATTTGATATGAATAAGTGCAATACATTTTCGTGACATGTGCATTCCTACCTCCTGCGTCTAGAACCAAATACTTGTTTCCTGATCGGAATGATGAGATATCGCTGTCTCGATCTTTTTGAACTGGAACTTGTCTGCAGTATATCGACGCAGCCTCTTTTTCCAACGCAATAGTCAGCTTCTCCGGTGAAATCCCAGCCTTCCAATTTAAAGGGTTATACATATGGCAAAAAAGTTGCAACGAAATAAATAGTTGTATAAGAGATATAATTTTCGTAAAGGTACTAATATAATACAATAAAGTAAACGTCATAATAAATTATTGGTTCAAGAGAACAAGAACGAAAATGAGGATAAAAAACTATATGATTGAACAAGCATGCCTATGTGTTCTTTTTTTTCTGGTGTGTTATGTTATATCCGAATAAGTGTATTTAATACTGTCCGAATTAATGCGGTATATATCGACGGCTTATACGACACATATGATTATATTTACACAAGACTTATATAAAAAACTTTCTCAATACTTTTTTTCTCTATAAACTCACACACATATAAATAAATAAATAAATATATATATAGTTTCATAATCATTATAATAAAAAAGCTTCCACGAGACAGTTATTATGGACGCGAAAAAAATATTTATTGTAAGTAGTAAAATTCGAATTTCTAAATAATAAGGATACATTTTTACTCTTCCGTAAGATTTATTTATCAAATTTGATGGGTTTTATTTTGTGCTACGTGTTTAGTGAATTCTAAAATAGTATCTGTGTAAATGTATGTACAAATTATCATTATTAGCCTCCAGTTTGACTATAAGTTATCAGCTATCCACTAGTTAAGTTTCGCAGCACGGCAAAATGTGGTCGCGTAAATTGGTTAAAGTTGAACCCCAATTTATGTTGGTAATTAATGTGCCTACATTTTGTATATATCCATCCATATCAATTTTAAATGTTGTTTGTTTTGTTTTCAGGTTTTAACATTATCGGTGTTCGCAAGCCGGCTCGAACCCAGACCCCGCCAGAGAATGACCAAAGCCCGAGATACCGAAGTGTCCCTTTAATTAAGTCTACGCGAAGTATCGTATGCGCATGCGCCCTGTTGATAACTCATGTTTGTGTTATTGTGTAGACCCATAGGGACCCGGCACAGTGTTGGGATTGCATAAAACAAAATTTAGAAAAAAATCATATGATATATAATATGTAGACAAGGGGTTTAACATGCCAAATAGTCACTTACCCCTAAAAACTAATTGCAATACAATCAGAATGAGTAAGTATTTTTCATTTATTTACGTCTATTCCTTGAAAGTAATCGACGGTCGCCATTTGTCAAAGCGTCGTTGTTGTCGTCCAAGTCACGATTCTTTGCCTGGCTCTGTCAGTGTTATTCACGTATAAGCCGGTATCAAGAGCACATGATTCTAGCAGCGGAAATGAATGGCGATTTTCGTTTTCAAGTAAATAAAATAGGGTTAAAACAGTTGTTGCAAAGAAAATCTAAACTTTTGGAATTAGTTTTTAGGGGTTAATTGTTTATTTAACTGTTTTTCATCATTTGTAAGCGATAAATTGTGATAGTATTGTTTGTAAGTACGCATTTATACGAAGGGTTATGGATATATCGGAGTGTGGAGTTTTGTCCTACCTAGCGAAAACTGTCGATTTCGTCCAATGTGCCAGTTTGTTATTCTTAAACGGTTGAAATGAGGCCAATTTGTCATGGCCAACGTTTGCAGATGATATTTAGCTACAATTTGATATATAGGTTTATACATGTTAAACGATAATGACTTTGTAATTTGCACGTTTGTTGAATTTTTGACATTCTGCCAATTTGACATATTCAACCCCTTGTCTATATATTATATATCATATATGATTTTTTTATTCTGCCTCTGTTGCAAACATTGTTCTTATTAAACAGGGTTGAATAAATTTTCCTTTCTTCGGTCAAAAGGAAGTAGTGTATTCCTACGCACGTTGTGACACATAGTTGCGTGTAACCTTTCCAATACACTACACAAGGGTGACGCATTATTGAGACGCATCGTGAATTTTATCGTTTATATTACATATCATCCTACTTTGCATCTTCTTTAAAAAATATTACAGAACCGGCTTTCCGTTTTTTTATTTCCATTCACTTGATTACGCATTTTATGATGTGACGTCATTTCTCTGACGAAACATATCTAGTTTAAGCAAGACTTTGTGGATTTTAGGGACAAGAATTTGGACGTTGTGGTTTTTTAACAGTAAAATATTTAATATTTTTAAAGTATTGAACGAATGAAAAACGTATTTCGGAGTGTATGTTTGTCATGCATATTTGTTAATTTCGATAGGAATTAAATAACTCGCTCCGACAGGTTTACGATTTAGTAAATCGTGTTTTAGGTCCGAATGGTAAGAATTCGATACAAACGCCATGAAGAAATAGTGTGGTTTAAAATACATATTGATAGAGAGATGGACGAACAGAACATGTTAGTGCATATAGTTGTAACTTTATTGTTATAAGAATAGGATTAAAGCTGTCATTGAGGTAAATAAAATTAAGTCTTTGTTTTGGCTGTTGCATATTGTTTTTTTTTTTTTTTTTTTATGTTTNTGATAAAATGTGTTAGCGGCATAATTTTAAATGACGCAGGATAAATAGAATACATGGTTGGTGCCGAGATGGAAAAAGTGTATCCGGTTCGGCTTGAAAAAGAAAATAGGGCTCGCTAAAGCTCGCCCTATTTTCGTTTTCTAAGACTCACCGAATAAACTTTCTCCATCTCGGCACCAATCATGTATTCTCTATTTATGCAATACCAACACTGTGCAGGTCCCTATGATTAGACCTTGTATATTGCCGTAGTCAGCTAATTAGTGGAAATGTATATAGTTCATATCGTGATTATGTTTTGTGGAAATATGTTGTTTTTTAAAGACAAAATTTCAATACCTCTTGAGCGGCAAGTCTCATAAACTGTTTCGCTGAATCGTCCCATATGGCAGGAACAGTTAGTACCCAATGTATGTCACCTGGATCAAGTCCAACGACCTGCTGTTTAGACATGTTGGTCAGGTCTTCAATCATGAATCTAAAATGCGTGTGCAAATAAAAATTGATTCTGATTTTTACCTCGAACTCCAACATTTGAAGTAAAACTATATAAGGCTCGACAGCCTTAGATTAAAGGTCAAACAAGAAATGAAAGGTATAAGGACTCGCAAGAGCAAGTGACGAAACTGTTTTTAGATTCCCAAACATATATATGGTAATATAATTCGAGTAACAATTTATTACTATATTAATTTTGAAAAAAACACTACTATTTATTGATGAAAAGTAACCAATGCGACATATGTATTGCGTAATACGTGTCATTGTTATTTATAAATGTCCATGTACCAACCTTATTGACAAAGAGAACACTGTTCGAGCTGGAAGGCTTTTTCCATATTCATCATTCAGCATTGTGTCTTTGTGAATTTGCTGAAACAGTAGCATCAAATATACAATAACTCATTATTTTGCAATATTGTTAAACGAAGGAATCATTACAAATCTACGTGCAAAATGCAAATATACAATCCTTTCATCAATTAGGGTGGTCAACACATATTAAAAACAATTATACATATTTTTAAACATACATTTTATTGCTGTACTTATTTAGTTTATTTCGAACGATAAACGTGTTTAAAAATTAGCACCAAAACGTTGTATAAATAGAACTATGACTAGGACCCTGGTGGTCCGTGTATATACCGTCTTTTCCGTTTTCGTTTAACATTCGACAAAAAGAAAAAAGAAAATAAACGCATATAAGTTCATATTCCGATTTTCGTATAACCGAAACAAAAACAAAAAACAAAAAACAAACTGACTTCTTTATATCGTTTTTCGTTGTACTTATTATAAAACAAAAAACAAAATTGATTTCCCCAATTATATTTCGTTTCAATCGTCATATAACGAAAATAAATGTTTGAAAATTGAAACGGATTGTTTGATCCCGTGCATCGTTCTTGGTTTGAAAAAACGGTAAACGAAACACGAAAAACGAGCGGCGTTTGCGGGATGTGCTGCTGTCTTGGGGAGGTAACTCATTAGTGGCTTTTTGCGCGTATTTTTCTCCCTTACATACGACTAAATCACTTATTTCCATCAGCATGGCTTCTTACGAGCTTTTGTTTCGGAGAGGAAAAGACACGCCGTAAGGGAAAACGACGTGGATATGTTCAGTTGTTTTTCCAGGTATTGTATTTTTCCAAATTGAAATGATCATAATCTTGACATCTAAGCGTTTTCCAATGTACCGGTATTTCATGTCGATCAGCCGAATAGATAGGACTCTGAATAGCGTCTTAGGTCACTTCTTGTTCTTTGCCCCTATGCTATGTAAATTCAGTACTTATTTTAAAAAAAGACTCGTTTAGTACTATTATCAGGGGGTGTTCCTTACATAGAGCTGTAATACCCTTTCCCTTCCCCTGAGTCCCGTATTCCTTTTATTATTACCGCTCAGACCCGCAAGACGTTATAAGGAAAACAATAATCGACGACGGCTGCTAAAATGTTCCATGTGTTTTTCTTTAAACTTCACCTTACATAATAGAATGTTAAAATTGTATTAGTATTGCCAATATTGATAGAAAGAACAGGGCAAAAGGAGAATAAATAAAAAATATTTAAATCTTATGGGTTGGTAAAGTGCAAGGTGTCAAATATATAATTTCCAATTCGTTCGATTAAGAACAAATACGTGTTACATTTAACATCTGCACTGGGATATGTCTAGTGATTTTAGCTCTAAAACAAGAGTTATAACAAACACCTTATACGAAACCGTTTTGCGCTTGAAGTGCATATTAAATAACTAATTAAACAACATGTTTAGTGTTCCGGAAAGAACGCTCAAGATTAAGTGAATGCTAATTTTATAACGCCGCTTTTTTCTTACTCTTAAACATTACATTACATAAAGAAGGCGAATATCATGCGTCACGCCTATAGAAACTACATGCACGCGTTGAAATGTTCCGTTTTAGACGCTGGTTGTCTCCTTAAATGAAACTCGAATACCATTATAGAAAAGCTTTAAGTTAAAACCTATTTTAGCTCGATTGCATCGAAAGCCTATGGCTTATTTTATCCGTTTCCTTGGACTAGAACCAGTACTTGGTGTCTTGGGGGGGGGGATCGAAAGAATACTCCCACAGTGAACAGAAGACGCGAAGGGCGTGACGGGACACGAGAGGACAAGAATGTTTACGGGGCCCGGGATATTCTGGAACAGGTGAAGGACCAGGCCTGGACCGTCTAGGGGTAACTAAGCCAACTGATTAATGGGAAGGTGGTGGTGGCGGTAAGCCGGAAAGAAGAACGCGCCATCAAGAACGCGTTCGCTTGCATCATCTGTTGAAGTACATTCATAAGTTGAAAAGTGTATTATTTTATTCGTTTTATACACATCCAATTCATTTTAACAGTCCTTCGAAAATTGGACAAAATCTGTACAACTAAACAAAAACGTCATTGAAATAAATTAATAAATTTGTAACAACGTCAGAGATGTAACTTATAAAGTATTTGAAATAATGGACTATACTTAGCGTTTATTTTTCTGTTATTTGAATGTAGTGGTCTCGCAAAAGTGTTTCAAATAATTGAGCCTCGCTCTGTGAAAAGGGGGTTTAATGCATGTGCGTTAAGTGTCGTCCCAGATTAGCCTATGCACTCTACACAGGCTAATCAGGGACGGCACTAAACTAGATTTTTGCTAAGAAGAGACTTTCTTTAAACGAAAAATAACATCTAAGCGGAAAGTGTTGTCCCTGATTAACCTGTGCGGAATCCAACATTTTCCCAGAGCGCGACTCAATTGTATAATTGTTATTAGCACATTTTCTTTATTCTATAAAGGAAGCACCAAACATTATCATGCTGATACAATTTAAAAAGAAATCAGTGCGCGAACCCATATATTAAGGCATTAAACCCTTTGCTCTGAACTTTATAACAACATAGAGTGTTACATTCAGGACCAGTGTCGCAACGTACATTTGCAACTTAATGCAAATCACCGGGTCGATGCAAGAACTGCGTGGACACCTGGTACGAGAGCCCACCGCCAGCCAGATACCCGAAGTGTAGGAGCCAAGGCGGCAAACGACGTGTCGTATCAGAGGTTCGTGAGGCCGTGCATTCCCAAAGAGAAATTGTTAACCATCTGAATGTATGTGTTTAGCAATAATGTGGATTTTTTCATTTCTTAAACAGATATGAATACCTTGTAATTACTTGAAAAGAAAAGCTACGCTGAACAAAGATATTTTAGTGCGCAATGATTATTGAAATGCATGTTAAACATTAAATTAAATTCAATGACTTAAAACACAAGTAGACTACCATTATACTAGCCAACAAGAGCTGTGCCAAAACTTGACTATTCTTCCTCTATAATTATGTACATTTTATTTTTCAAAGTAATAGTATTAAGGGGAGGAAACTGTGCACAAAGACTTATTATGTGATATCTTCCAAAAAAAGCTACGCAGCGCCCCTCGTTTTCCGTTTTCCGTGTATCGTTTTATCAAATCAAGAACGATACAACGATCATTACAATCGCACGACTTTATTCATATTATTAAATTCAGATACTTAATTGCAGAGGATTGAGCATTTACAATGTGAGAAGAGCAACATAATTAGCGAGCTCATTAAAGTCAAATTCTGCATATACAAATGACATACAAGATTTACAAACGCTCAGACACGGACCCATCCGATTACCCCCTGCATTCATCGCCAGCAATTGGGTAACAATCAAAATGTAACTAACAGACATTTTGACGGGCCAGAGTAGTAAGGCTCATATTATGATTTATACCGGCTTATTTTTCCAGTTATTTGTTTTTCTTTTGATACTCTGGTCAAATAAGGCGAAATCTCAAAATGTTAACACATACATTGCCGGGTTGAGACTTTAAATGTGAACGCATTATTCAATCATAACAGCATTCATATAAAGCCATACAGTATGTAGATCATATTTCGTTTAGATAAAGCGTACAGATGAGGCCCTGTTTGTGACATAATTGTTTTTGTGTGTGCAATTGGTCTGATTTAACGAATCCATTTATGTTCTAAATACTATACAGTTATCATGCTATATTCACAATTCAAATCTAAAATATCAAGCTAAGATATCTTACAATTTAAAATGGAAATATATGATATATGTTATACAATGGAGAGCTTACCTCATGTATAAGCACAAGAATTGCATTGACATTTGACGGGAAATAATAATAACTCGTATCAAATATAACCGCAAATAAACGATGCAAATTAACAAGGGTGTACACGCAGGAAAAACAGCGTGGTTATCGAACAGTCGTTGCTTCGTTATGTACGTTTTTGTATCGAGACCTTTAATGCAATATTTTAGAGGGTAATGCCATTCACCTAAATGCAGAAAAGACTACAATTATTGAATTACAATAAGATAAGTCAAGACGTGTTTATTTCTGTCTTTGTAGATTATTTATCTTTATATGTAATAATCCAAAATATGGTGTATCATTCCAATTGTTTGTTAGTTTGCAACCTTTTTTGAATCCAATGAAATGGTACAAAATAAATATAGTTTATAAGCTGGATATTTTGACCCGAATAACGCTATATAAGTAAGATCAATATTCTCAAAACGTAGACGTTAATAACAGCAGTTACTGCAGAATGAGTCAAGTTACGGAATTTGATAATACTGTTGTATATGCCACATACACTTCCCTTTCACACATTATATACATATGAATAATTGAATACCATAACAATCGCACGACTGTATTCATATTATTAAATTCTAATACTGAATTGCAGAGGATTGAGCATTAACAATGTTAAAAGAGAAAACTAATAACCGAGCTCATTAAAATCAAAATCTGCGTATATAAATGACATATACACGGGGTGGAATCATTTCGACCATAACGCTCGTGTTATGTGCGTAAAATGTCGCAATGCAGCTTCCGTTGTNTATTCGTATCGAATAGCATTCCTCGATTTTTAAATTAAAGTCTGTATGTCTTCGGGAAACGTGAAAAAACTAAATCGTTCTTACCGTTTGCACCCATTTATTGAAATTGCCACCACAACAAAAGCTGCATTGCGACATTTTACGCAAATAACACCAGCGTTATGGTCGCAATGATTCCACCCCGTGTATACGGTTTACCAGCGCGCACACACGGACCCATCCGATTACTGCGGCGTTCAGCGCCAGCAATCGAAAAACAAGCAAAATGTAACTAACAGACATTGTGACGTGCCAGATTAGAGAGGCTTATATTATGATTTATACCGGCTTATTTTTCGAGTTTTAGTGTCATTTATATACTCTGGTCAAAGTCATAATACCGATTATGCGGGTACCACAATTCCTTGATTCTTAAATTTGTTTTCTTATGATCATTCACTATTCTCACTTTTACTTTCACCTTGAATTTATTTTACCACAGGACAAATTCAAGTCTAGAGCATATCGCTTTTGTGCAACATATTACGTGAAAAAAAAAATCAAATACGCCCGCTGTTGCAATTAAGTAACATGTTAAATAAATTAAAATACATATTGTTTCCCATATTTATTTATATTTACTTTTTTTATTACATGCGAAATGATTACAAGGAAATAATGTACCTGCATTGCACAAACCACACACTATGAACAAAATGACGTAGAAAATCATGGTTAACTCCAACACTTTATACTAAACTTTTAAACAACGAATACTTCTGAATTAAATCCTATACTGTATTAAATACTACACATCAATTGTAGGATTATATTCAGGTTCAGGCCTCACAGGTGCTGAGAATGCACGTACCGCTAAACTTTCTCCTCAGTTAGTCACGTCTTTGTCACGAGGCGGTTTATGGTTAACAGGGAATACTGATTGGAAATAATACCAATCAATTATCGCAATTTTAATCGTTGTTGTCTTTGCAACATCAATCAAATAAAGTAAGCTGTTAATATTCCGTTTAAATGTACATGTTTGACCTTACAAAAGAATTATTATTATTATCGTCGTTGCAATCGCCACTATCGTCAATTTAGTTGATGCGCCTCCCCGTCCCTGGAGGCAAAATGCGGCTCCCCGCCCCTGGAGGATGAGTGCGGCTCCCAGCCACCAGCGGCAGGATGCGGCCACCCATCCCGGCAAGAGTCCACAGCGGACTCCAGCTACCCAGCCCGGAAGTAGCCAACGCAAATCCCGACAGACAGAGTCAATGGGCACTCGTTTATAGGGTTGCCACGATGGTGAGTCTCCGTGCAGTGTGACATTTTCCTTCCTTAATATGTGCGGCTTAAAATCTAAATAACGTATACCAGAATTTTGTAACACGGTTTCAAGCTTCGATATTTTTGCATGTTCTGAAACGAATTTAGATGAATTTGATGTTATTGGTTTTAAGCACTTTAACTTTGTATCTAAAACTCGAAAACAGAAAATTTAAAAAAAAATCCGGAGGTATAGGTGTTTTCATTAAAAATCAGTTACAACAAGATTTTAAATTAATTGATACAGATTGTGAATACCTGTTTTGGTTTAAACTTGATAAGCGGTTATTTAACGCTGACGAAGATTTTATCTTTGGGGTCGTTCATGTACCCTCTGACAACACAAACTATTTTTCTAGTGAACTATATGATAACTTTTGTGATGAAGTACATTTTACATCGAACCATAAGTATGTAATCCTACTCGGCGACTCTAATGGGCGCACTGGTCTTCTTCCTGATATTTCTGTTGTTGACCATTTCCTATACGAACAAATTGATATAAATCCTAATGATGTTTTCGACATAAGTATTAACCATATATTACAAGCATCGCATATCTCATTGTCAAGAGCCTCACACGATCATAATGTCAATAGAATGGGTACAAAATTAATTGAGCTCTGTAAATCACATGAGCTTATTACAGTTAACGGTAGGGAATTTCTCGATACAAATAATGGTAAATATACATGTAAAAATTCCTCTGTAGATGACTATACAATTGCATCTAGGAATAGTCTCAAATTCTTTACTCATTTTGAGATTACTTAGTTCTGTCCACTGTTGTCAGACGCGCACTGCTGTATCCCCTCTGATGTTAATTTCGACAATAATCTTGATAATGAAATAACGGAAACTGAGATTAAGAATGTAGTTAAAAAACTTAACAAGAGCACCGCCTAGCGGGTGCAGACCGCTCATCTATTTGTCAAAGTATGAATCAAATCTGATCATAAATAAAGAAGTTATGGCAATTTTAGCTAAAATGTGGTGGTGTGGTAATTTATTACATTATCTTTTAAAAATGAAAAAAAAAAAAAAA